>JAQIWE010000100.1:0-32487 GCA_034698565.1 Campodea plusiochaeta
TTAATCTTAATGGACCCGAAATGAGATTTCCTCCCCCTCTTCTTGGTTTGGAGGGGGGAGGAGTGCAGGAAGAAGCATTTTGTACGGGAGGAAGGAGGGGAGCGAAGAAAATAAAGCAAATATTTTAGCATGCACGTCGGCGTTGCAGATACGCAGAAGGTAATATTATATTGCGGGGAGATTTATACGGTTAGGGAGGTGGGGAAGACGGAGGCTGGCGCTCCATTTGTCACCCCGTTGTCGCCATACTGCGCAAACTCTACTCTTTGGAAAAAAGAAGGGAAAGAAAATAGTTTTCATTTGATGTACGATATTGCCACCATTCTTCTTTCTTACGTTGATTAGGCTTAGATTCTTTCGACAGGGCATGTAAATTAGTTGCCAGCTGGGTAAAAGAGAAAACCCAACTTTTCCCCATAATTACGATGCTACATTTTAGAAGGAGAGGACGGTTCCTTGGCTTTCTTTTCCTTTCTTTTGGAGCTTTTCTTTCCACTGGGAGAAAATGCTGTGTATAGCAGAAGAGAGATTTACTTGCTAAAATTGCTTTGTCCGAGAAAAATGAAGTTGATGCAGTTTCCGTAATGTTTCTTCACTTGAATCACTAACAATGGAAAGTGACGGTTTGTTCAAAGAAAGATGTAGTTGAAATTGGCATCTTTACAGGAAAAATATTTACTCATCATTGCTTTTTGCTGCAGAGAAATTTACTTCCTTTCAAAGTTAATTGAAAAAATGGAAGCAGTAGAGAACCATAGCTTCCAAAATTCGGACGATGGTTTGAAATAAATTGAATTTCATCGTCTTTTATCATTACTCAGATGGAAAAATGGAACGATAGAATGGGAAGATCTAATACATAATGAATGAAATAAATTACATTTAATGTAGAAATGCAGTATTTTCCTTTGGAAGGGAATTTTATGCTAAAAAGTAATTAATGCTGTAAAGAGACGACTACGGGAATTTTAATCACCGGATTGTGGTATTTAGGTGAATATGGAATAATTATTTTCTGTAGAGAGTGAATATTTTGTAGGAACTCATTTGAAGCATCCTTTACTGCTCAATATGAATATTAAGAAAGCGATTAGGAGTAAATGAGAATATCGTCTTTTGCGAAAGATATATTGAAAGCATTTAGCGTTTTGTAATTCGAAGACAAGAGGGCAATACCACGATTTTCATGAAACCATTTTTGCCGACTTCATCTATTTAAATGTATTATATTTTTAGTGCATTGTTGAAAACATCAAACACAAAAGAATACAAGTTCCTGTCAATTAATCCATATTGCTGAAAACGTATTGTGCTTCTGTGAAATATAATTATGTTCCATGCTCTGGTGTTTCCACTTCCCATTTATGTCCTTTACTCTTCATTTTTAGTTAAATTTATTTCCTATTTAATGGAATAATTCATAAATTATTCAAATTTATTGTAACTGAATTAACACAATTGAAAATGACCTATCTTTTCATTCTTTTGATTTGGTATTGTTGGTTTCTTCCATTCTTTGTCTGTCTTATACTGGTTTCATGTTTTATTCTAGAGTTGAGAGAAAATGTTGCTTTTTTATCCAAACCTATATCATTTTTTAGAAGAAACGGGAGTTCATTGGCTGTATATAGAATCTACGTTGAAAATATTCCATCTATACACATGTCGGAAAAGCATCCCTTGGGCGCCGTCATTCTGCACTTTTCATGCATTGCTCTCTTTTCTTTTTCTTTCCACTTTTCTCTGCCATTGAAGAAGTCCACGCTTATGAAATATGGAACAGATTGCCATAAAATATCAAAATAGAATATTTTTTTTAGACAGTGGCATATTTTCATATTACTATTGTTCAATAATTAAGATATTAATATCTTTTGAAAAATATGTACAGTTTCTTATAAAATGGTGAAATCAACTGTTGCTTCTGAACTATTATTTGCGTCGAAGTTGTGACATCCAATCTCAATCTATAAAAAACATATATATATTTTTATTTCTTTTCGTATTTATATTAATTTATTCTATATTATAACATAGAAGCAGAAAACTGTATTTTCCTCTTTGGATTCATCTAATTATAATAAGCGTGCTTATGCTGTAGTCAGAAAAAAAAAATTAAAGTCAAACTATGGAAATTGTTTATTTAAACGATGAACATTCTTAGTTTGCTTTTCCCCTTCATAATAATCATCAGTTTTTTTTTACATCATTTTAACTTTTGTTTGTGCACACTTTTCGACCACATGTATGGGAATAGAAAAGACAGCTGTGCCCATTCAAAAGAAGAAGAAAGTAAAAGGGATATTTAAAGGACGGTTTAGACATGAATGTCACTCATAATTACTTTCATTATAAAATAATCGAAAGTGTCGGCTAATGTCACTATTCAGATTGACTGACTACCGGTACTCCGTTTAATTTTTATTGAGTATCTTATCATTCTGTTATTCTTCAAAAATAAATATATGGAGGAAACTAATTATGAAAATTATATTTTTATACGAAAATCGTCAGTAATATTCTTTGTTTACAAATACTTCATTATAAAATTAATATGTTAGTCCCATAAAGTTATCATGTCATTAAATACAAATAAAATTGTGATAATTTTAATTTGTTTGCCAATACTTATATTTAAACTTAATCACAAATAACTTTAGTTAGTAAATATGCTCAATATTTTATAACAAAGTCAAACCAATGTGTAATTTTCTAAAATTGGGAAGCCTGCTGCTGTACTGCAATAACATATTTGAAAAGTTATGTTTTCAATGAAAACTTGAGCTCATTTTCAGAAATAGACATCCTCGTCCCTCACATTCTTATTTAATTATAACTTCCACCGAAAATAAATTAATTTGGAACCAAATTATTCCAAACAGGTGAACAAACATTTCCCATATTAGATCTTTCTCCCCCTCACATGAAGTAAATTGGAGTTACTTTCTCGCTTGAATACCATCGAATGATTGTAAGGGAGCATGACCATGTATAAGTTGTCTCCCCTCTGTCCATCCATATTATATACCACCGATATCACTAACCCTCAGTCTTTCATGTACCTATCTGTATATACACCCACACATACTCTCTTCCTAAAAAGTTGAAACAATTTTTTTCATAAGGCCAAAAGGGTTTTTCCTGCAGTTGTAGATATAGAGTCCCTATATGAAGGAAAATCACGTTTACTTAGGAAAATGTTCCACCCAAAGTACACTCTTTACATAAGCATCGGAGCTTGTTCAAACAACGATGAATTTGTTTGCCTTCTCCATTTTCCAATTGAATTTTCGTGACTGGAATCCAATTATCCCATCGTTATTTCTGAATTATGAGGAGTTCTTCTTTTATCATTCCATATCATATGGGAGAATTTTGCTCTAAAATATGGATATATATGAAAAGTCTCTTGGTTTAGTGGGGAGATGAATGATGACAAGAATTTTTCGATTGCACAAGTCAATGCAATGCAGAAACGCGATCAAAAGTTATTGCAGTATCAGAGGAATAAAGTGATTTTAAGATAAAGCGATTAGGGAATTAATTCTATTTTTGTAATTTAATACTTTGATTTTTAAAAATTTATGGTAATAATTGGAATAGTAATAAGAAGAATGGATTTAATCTTAGTTGACATATTGATTGAATACTTTTGATGTTTAAAAAATAAATCTAGGTATTCTTTTGATCGCTACTCCAAAACTATGTATGATAAAAAAAGAACTTTAATTTACAGCTTATAATATACTGTGACTTAAAAAAAAGCTATAATGTAAATTTCTTACACAGTAATGTATATGAATGTGAAATAATGATTAAAATTACGATCATAAATAATATGTGGTGATGAACTGTTTATATTATTATTCATGTTTGCTGTGATGTGAAATATTTAAATGAAACAATAATGATTAGAAAGGTTACAGTATAGGTTTTATACTAATATCCGTTTTTACATAGTATATATAAATATTTTAGATTTATCTTCATATTGCATATACGGTTGTTTTTACCTGTTTATTAACGTAGCGTAAACTATAATTGAGATACCATAATTATAATACAAATTGCTGAAACCTATCGGATGAATTAATATGATTTCTTACGAAGCCTTGGAACTGATTATTAAAAATGAAATTATGTTTATAGAAAAAAAATTTTTTTTGTTGGATAGTAATATATCATTATGTGTTATTTAAATACTAATGTACACCGACTGGAATGTATTATATGATGCTTTTTAAGTTGATGCTCTTTCCACTACACCGAACCTTGTAGACGAGACACAAGGGACTATCAGATTTAAATCTCACTACCCAAGTTAGCGAAGCATAGAATTTCAAACGTGATTGATCTTTATTTCTTCTCAACTCGGTGTTAGTCATATTTCCCACGAGGGCATACCCATTTCTTGTATAAATATAGAATTTATTCTTTATTTATAGAAACAGTAGAAACCTGCCTACCTTTTCCATGCTAAAGAAAATGTTTGTTTTCCTTCTTTCTTTCTTTCATTGCATCACTTGTAAGTCCTCCTCTTCTTTTTTTTCCTTTTCGATGAGCAAACGCAAGTCACACAGGCAGAAAGATTCCAATTACTTTTTGTCTGCTGCCACCACTGTATCAAAGTCCCAGGGCAATAAATTGGGAAGGTCTCTCGAATTCGCCATCTCCATCAGAGAAAGAGGATCCCAAAGCGAATCTGTTTGTGGAGTTAGAAAAAGGATGCTGTTTGCTTGGAGGATTCTAGTTCGATGCGTCGTGGTTTGGGAATCAGCAGTGATCGCATAAGACATTCTGTGTTGCATGTCACTCGTGAGCTATGAGTCCCCAAACCTCAGCCATTATTTCACCCACTTAGAAAAGCTGCAACGAGAAATTTCGATCTAAAGTGGAAATTGGAATGCCACTTCCCCTCCTTTCCTTAGATGAAGTTTAATTTATAGCTCTCAGCCCAAAACTTGAAACAACACACCTCGTGGGCTCTTTGCGTCATGCTGCTTCCAGATAGATGTCCTCTGATGAAACGTTTAGGAATTAGAGATTTCATTGGTTACTAAAAAACAATCTGACACTTCACTAAAACACATCGGTTTGCCTTTCAACAGTCTTGTTGCGAGCATAAGTTATATTTCTTTAACCATCACGCTTCTATTAATATTTAAAATTGTTATCACGAAATAGAATTTTCATATGAAAATATTATTGAGTGTTCATCTTTATTTCCAGTCCTAGTTTCTATCTGGCGGCTGCTTCTGCTTCAAATGTTATTTCCAATCCTATTTGAAGCGGCCATTATGATGTGTAAAAGGCAAGGGCGTTTCTAACTGTTGGGTAGAAAAGCAACATCAACCCCAGGGTAGCTTGGTTCTTTCCTCTTTAGTCAGAGGGTAAATGTTGCACTGATATAACTGGGTTTTGCTGCATGAGCGGATTTTGTGCTATATTAGGTAAGAATTCAGGAAAATTCGTTTTCCCACAAGAAAATTCGATTAGAACGTAATTATCTCCAACTTTTTCAAATACTAACGAAGTAAGTTCATTCTATTCAAAGTCCCACGGCTTATAGGAAGCTGTGTTCAAACAAAACGTTTCTAAATTGTAATTGCTGAGTCAAACGGCACGGTTAAATGTAACTATTTACACTTAGTGCACGTAAAATAATAAAAGCAAGGTAAGATGTTTGTGACCGACTAAATTAGGCTTGACGGTTTAAATTTGTTTACAAGAAAGCACTTGAAATGCGTTCATGCACGATCCAACAAATCTGTAGGTAGCATGAGTAACCTATGCAACAGCATAAGGCACTAAAGAGGTAATAAAAGAGTTTGCATAATTATGAGAATGCAAGAAAACGTCATGTAAACATTTGAAATGTCACTATATGCTCATGAAGTGTATTTCAAATTATGTTTTACGGTTAACAAAATCTAATTTGTACGTATCTACATGATTACATTAATTATAACAATATAAATAACGCCAAAACCTGACTTATAATAGTTTTCAACATTAATATTCCATAGTAAACACCGACTATGAATTACGATTGGAACGAAATATCAGAACCCACACAACCTATATTTCCAAAACCTTATCAAACACACAGAAGAATATCCCAGCAACAAATTGTCGTTGTTTTTATTTTGTTAAATATAATTAACTCCAAGTTATCTAAATTATAACTCCATGCCGGTGGGTGGAGCAAAGCGACTGCGCTCCCGTGCTTACTGGTCGCCGCCATTCCGAACTCTCCGCTTCTCCTCTTCCCCTCCTCTACACCAAGCAATAGCCGAAGCCCAATGGAAGAGCACAATGGATTCCCTATTCTTCGTGAAAGTTAAATGCATCTATTATATTGGTTTTTTACTCTATTTTATTTTATTATTTGTGATGCTGTTTTTTTATTTTATTTATATGAGTTTAGTAGTGGAAGGAAGTCCTATTTTACTTCATTATACGAAGTATATTTGACTGTATATAGAGATGCAAAAAATAATATAAAAGATTACAGTTCTGTTATAAATTTTTAAAAGTTAAATTGCACCTGTATTTAAATATTTTACACCGATTATCGTGTTTTGAAATAGTATATAGTTTCCGTGCAGTGAAACTATGTAATGAAAAAGTTGTAATAAGGAAATATATTTGACATTTATTTGCCACACCGGATACATAAAATTTGGAATGTTGGTCTTGGAATTACTAATGCTGTAGAAGTGAAACTGGGCTAAGGTTTTATGCTAGAACAATACTTGACCATGCAGTTGAAAGCAGCAAGACACTAAACAGACAAACTACTTTTTTATAGAGACATAAATAAAATGGACTTCGGTTTCGAAGATAATAAAGTATACTGTCTGTAATTTGAAAAGAATGGATTTAGAATTCATATAACTATAATATGTGTATTTATATAGTTTGTAATGGATTGCAGTATATTACAATTCAATTTTATATAAGGAATATAATAAAGCACCTTAGAGAAATACATCAAAACAAATAAAATATTTCTCAATTAAAGTACAGTTTGTGTATAGGCCTACTGCAATATTTTATATAATATATTCTTATTCCTGGAAAAATATAATTTACACTTTATTTTGCTGTAACACTGATTGAATTAAATAATATTCAGCATATCAAATCACAATTGCTCATTTTGTTTGAAATGAAAGTGAAAAACATTTTTCACAAATAATAACCGACAGACAATAAAAACAGTTAAATTTATTGCAGAAATTTATGGATATGACGAATTTCGAGTCTCAGAGTAATATTTTAAAAACTTCTATTGATATTACTGTTTCTCATAACATGTAAAAATTTACTTTTGATAGTTTTGAAAGATACTGAAAGTAGTATATAAATCAATGTATATATTAAACGTGAAAAGTAACTCCATAACGTATACAATTACAACCAATTTGAGTGTGAAATTCATGATATCAAATATGACAAATATGAAAGTCCCTCTTTAATATTAACATATTCACCCACACAACATGATAAATTATTATTATTCATATCAACCAAACTCATCAAAACAAAGAAATGAATCGCTTTATATACCACCAGTTGTATCATAATATAAACTTCAAAATCTCCCCTTTGCTTTAAATCTGTGTTATGCAGATAGTGGACGCATTCTGATCTGTCATATCGCATCGGATCTACTTAGTCAGGATAACTATGAGTGATGTATGCTATAACTAACTATAGAACAACAAAATGGAAAAGAGAATGTTTCATTTCTTGTAGCTTCAAATAGCATTGTTGGGTAGTTTGGTATATAAAGCCTATACATAATACACTACGGGAAACATTGATAAAACAAACAAAACGTTATTACATTTGGGATTTCTTGTATTAACCGAATCGTGCATCGTGAATAATTGCCTCCATATACAAATAAAACCCCTGGATGAACAAGGGAGGGCAATTTATAAATATTGCCATGGTTTTCATATATAGAAGTGGATCAAGAGATTCATGAATATATTGCGGAATGGTATTTTAAGCCTACTACCGTGCTTGTTTTTGGAAATGTTTTATAGAAAAGTAGAAGATATCTAAATTCAATATTTAAAACAATAAAGATGCCATGCGGTTCGTTATTTCACTTTGGTGGGGTTCCGATATTTTTTTTTTCTTTCATCTAAGAAACTCCACTCCAATATGGTTTTACATGAAGGTTTCCAAGAATAACGCAAATAAAGAAAAGTTGCAATAAAAAGTACTAAATTAATAATCAATACTTTAAAAATAATTTTCCATCGAAATAATAGTACTTTCTATAAGCGCTGATTACTGTATGCAGAATTTCAATAGTTATGTCATCTGTTATGTCTCTATAGGATGAATTTTGAAATTAATCTTCTTTCAACATCTGTTGTTACTTCTTAGTGACAATTTTACGACTTTCAATACAAAGTTATAATTTCTTACAAATTGAAAGGTGCCATTGAAGTGGTGCCAAATGAAAGATCAAAACAATTCTGTAGATATGTTTTCAAAACAGCAGAGTGCTTTGCAAAGAAGAAAATGTATTAAATGTGCAAGTAATTCATTTTAATAAAAATTAATCTACTGTATATTTATGCTGCAATCAAAGTAGGTCTAATCAAATTATCAGTGGTCTAATAGTATTTTTTATTTTCTGCCTGTTACTTTTAAATATAACAAATATAGCATCAAAGCACATATATAAAATTCAATAATAGCATTATATATAACTGACTCTGTCTATAGAATTTATTTCAAGGTTTGGAAAATAATCAAAGTATATAAACTGAAAACATATCAAATAACATGACAAATTTATCTAGAATGCACATGATTATAGTCTATCCTAATACCAAAGTTCAGCGATTACACCGACGGTTGAGCGAGTCATAGAGTCTAGTATAGTTTCAATATGTTGTTAGATCTCTATAGAATTCTTTATTTGGGGGGTCTTGTTTCCTTTGTTCTATATGGATACACAAGCAATTGGAATAATGGTGTAGTCATCAAATAAAGTTATTTCTTCTTCATTTCTCGTCAGCATGCAATGTTCCATTGGGAGAGATTCAAGTAAGAATAACCCTCATTTCATGCCAGCCATTTTAATTTAATGCTGGAATAGCTTATTCGGCAGTATAAATATATAAGTAGTAGATTATAATTGCTTTGCTCAAGAAGTATCTTGATAACTATCGGTATTAATAACGCCAAGTTTATGTATAAATCATCGTCGCTGTGCTTTGTTGCTTACAACTGGGATAAAACTGGATGGAGTACTTTTCAGCATCAAAAAAGAGGTCTTGGGAATGGAGTTGAAAATGTTAGGGATGTTTAGTGCTGCTGAAAATTGTTTGGTTTGCTATTGGTTTTGAATATTATATTGTATTATTTGATTTCAGTTAACTATTTGTTTTCCTTATTTTTTAACTATCTTGTGGAATGATCTATGAAATAAACGTCACCATATTTTCAATATTTTTCTATTTTCTGTGAAAAAGACGAAATGTCCGAATATATGTATTTTTTTCGTAATTTTAATATAAATCTGTTAATTTTCGAACTCAAAGACAGAACTCAAATTTTAAAACCTTCTCGTAAAGGGAAATTCTACATCCTACTTTGTTTCGGTTCATAAAAAAGCTATGGAAACCATAAGGATCAATTTCATTACTGTTTAACTCCCTGATGTAAGCGAATGAATTATTTTTGTGAAGTATACTTTTATTGGGTGGGTAAGAATTTACATTGTGTAATTCTTTTTCTTATTCTCCCCTACTAGCAGATACATAAGAAACACTCCTGCTGTAAGAGAGTGTATAATGTATATATGCCTATGGGTAGGTCCAATTTCTAAGTCTATCGCCCATTCGGCAAGCAGATTTATCCTTAGGGAAAGCAAGAGTGTTTTATTAGGTAAGCGGGAAAGATTCCGCCTGATGTATCACCAGTGTGGCGTGGAGTAGAATGGGTATTTGAAGAAGTCATTGGCAAATTACAAAAGAGGAGGAGGGAACTTGAATAATAGCTCAATTATCTTTTCCCAACGCCAGAATATGCATATACTCCTCACCCTAGGCAATTTTTAATGCTCTGTGGAAGCTGTAAATGTAATAACGTCATGTGTATATATATATGACACTGCTGTCCAAAGTTTGTATCTGATGTTTCTGGAATATTATACACTTCAGCAAACTCAGTAGGGTTTCTGGCATTTCTATAACCTTCCAAACTCGAAATGGATGTACTTGGCTGATGCTGGGATAAGAATTGTCTGTCTGAATTTCACGAGTAACTGTACCGAAAGACTTTGAGCTCTATAACCCTTTTGTTTGGAGGACTGAACCGTGAGTAGAAAGTTCTTGAAAGGATTAAGAGAGTTCAATTTCATTCTCATGATGAAGGATTCGCTTAAATCAGGAAGTCTTTTTCTTTTCTTTTACGTTACTTCTTGGCACAGTTGAATGTTGGATAAAAAAAAAAGAAAACAAATAAGTAAATCACAACTGTGCCTATCAGACTCTATTGACAAATAAAAATCATTGGAGGAAAAAAGAGTTCATTTCTGCTTCTTTTTAGGGAGAAGAATTGTTATAGTGAACAAAAGGAATATATATGATAGCTATAGGAATTACTCTAACAATAGATTGTTCGGTCAATGTACTATGTGAAGCAGAAGAATATTTTCGTCGTGTGATTTAGTATATTTCATTCTTAGATTGAAAATTTTCTGTAGTTTTACCCTTAATTTACGATTTTCAGAAGTATTGAAATATATACAAAAATAGAGAACAATTTTATTCAGTGAAAAGTAAAAGATATTCAATGCAGATTTGTTAGGATGTCAATATTATACATTTTTATTATAAAGTCATATAAAATATTATCACCAATGTTTCTATAGCATAAGAGGTTTCCAATTTCGTTGTATTTCTCATGCTATATTAACGATTATATAACAAAAGCGCCCAGTAAAAGTTAAAACTTACTTTTTTCAATAAATCCTGTCCAATTTTCTTCCTATAAATATAACCATAAAACACTATATCACACAATTCCTAATATCATACTGCATAATAAACTCCCAAGAACCGATCACAATTTTCCACATGGTTGGTAGGAGTAAAAATGCCCTAATACTAAACAAGTGCAGTGGAAGGTGTATGTCTGTTTGTATATGTTCACGCTGAGACCCCGGTATTCCTCAACTTTATTGCCAATAAACCCATTGAAAACGGGAATGGCATCCTTTTCTTCTATTCGATTGACATTTACAACCGGTTCAAGTTCGCATTTATTGTTTCACGAAAGTTGACCACTTTCAATTACTTTTTATTTCGGGTTACAATGTTGTACTGTTATTTTTAGGTATTGTCAACTGATAAAAAGAACCTTATTGTCCTAACCTGAACGGGTGAGTAGAAGAACCTTGGATTTTTAATACAAAGTAACCTTTTTTATCTTTTTATATTACCCTTGTCTTTTGAGTATTTTAGTGACACTCCTTAAAAGAAAACAAATAGAATGGGTATTTTGATACAACAGGTCACCGAGTTGTTCTGCTCATGGGGTCTGTTGTGAACAATAGAGAAAAACAAGTGGAAAAAATATTATTATACACTTTTTTGCTTTTTCTGAGAGAAAACTTTTAACGGCCGTTCATTATGCAGCAGATGGTAGAATCCAACATTGAAGTCTGAAAACATTGATTTTTCACTAACTGAAGTCTTAACTTTCTTCCATTTTCGTCTTTGTCTGAAAAAGTTAGCTGAGCAATGTCTTCAAGTCTTGCTTCAACGCTGCTGGGTGGTCGATCTTCCTCCTAGGAAGGAAAAAAGGGAGAATAATGACAAACTTAGTTGCAAAACTTGGCGAACTGGTTTCTTCCTAAACTTACATATTTTCTATTCTTCTTCTCAACTCTTTGGGAGATGAAAATATATTAAAATGGCGTGTTAGGTTCCTCGTACAAGGAAAAAATAGCACTTCTGTTTGCATAAAAGGAAAGGAAAGTTGACAACTTATACTGTTTGGCATTCTTATCTATTTTTGTTATTTTCAGTTTGCTCTCTTTTTATAGTTTCATGCTGAAAATGTATTTGGATATGCTATTCAGATAGTTCAGGACAGTTCAAAAATCAAAATATTGCTATGTTTGCTTTTTCGTATACAAATTTATAGTACGCAATATTGGTTTGACATTTCTATAAAACATCGATAATTTTTAATTGAGTTTACCTAATGTAGTAAATTCCATTCAGTATATATGTTTTCAATTGTGGTGAGTTTTGTCATGCTACAATTATGCGTAGAATGTTACAGAATGAATTATTTTAATGTATGAATTTGTTTATTAGGAAGAATGTAATATATCCAGCGTTCCGACCATAATTTCAGTAATTGAAAGAGTAAAAGTAATTAAATGTATCTTACTGAAAGTATGCGATAGACATTCATCTTTCAATTTCTCATCTCTTTTTCCACTTAGTAAAATGTAAAACAAGAAAGGAATGTTGTAGAACGTGATCTTATTTTCTTCCTATAAAAACCAAATGTCATTATTTCCTAATTCTGTGTGTTTTTGATCACGTTGATGGATTTTTATTTCAACATACCTCTATATTATAACATTTAATATTATATGTCCACTGCATTTAGGAGGTTCAAAAGATTACGATAACAGTGATTGCCAAATCCTTTCTGTGCTGAATTTGGTATTTGCATGCGTACTTGTACTTTTATAGAGTTCAAGCAGCGTGCTAAATTCGTTAAAATCAGATTAGCAAGTCAGAAATACATGCCATACAATTGGGCTGAAAATATCCTTATATATACTTCCACTCTTATCAATTAAGAGTCTCGTTAAGACATGAACACACGCTATTCAATCATTTCAAAATAATTCTTCGTCTTCCTCATACGTTCAAATTTTTCTGATGATCTTCAATTATTTATAGAGCTTTGCATAATTGAGCACACTGAGATAATATTCTCCTTAATTACCGGGTATACGGGAATGAGTGAAAGGGGGGAACGAAAAAGACTTATTTAATAACTGTATCGATTATAATATGTTATAAACAATAAAAAAGTAACCCTGAAATATTCTTGTGAGGAGGCAAGCAACGTGGAGAAGAGCAACTGCTTAAAAAATCCATCGTGAATCGGATTCAGGCTGTTATTGCGGTGGTTCTCCCCCTTTGGAGCGTGGTTAGCATTCTTATCAAGGTGGACGTGCCTTTCAACTCTAATACCTTCCTTATTCCAATCGGATATTGCTTCGGACGAGCAATTTCGGCCCCTTGAAGATGGCGGCTCCCTCATGAACGGTGCTGGAGGAGACTTTCTTCTACTCATAAAAATGGAGGAGGAAACGGATATATGACCAGTTCTTACACCAGAATGGATTCGTTGATAGACTTTTATGATATATTCACTTACACTCTTATGATATAAAAGAGATATAGAATGAGGTGGAATGTTGTATTGCAGCTGCATCTGTCATATGATAGGTGAGAGACATGTGGAAGATTTATTACTCAAGATATGGAAGGAAGATCGACAGGAAATGATGGATCAAATGTTTTTCTCTCTCTCTCTCTCTACCACTTAATCAGAGATCCGATTGACTTGTTTCTATCTTGAACTGATCACAGGAAATGACGTAGCTTGATTTATTACTTTATTTTTATTAATTAAAACTCCTTTAATAAACTTCTATAAACGGAGGGCATATTTTGTGATGATAAAGTGTGAACGAAAACGTCTTGAAAGTGGTGCTGAGAATGAAAATTTGAATTTCCCCAAGCGAACTTTATGAGTGTTCCGTAATGCTTCCTTGGATCATATATTAGAGGGTGTTCTATTTTCTTAGCATTTTGTGCCACGAAGAAGCAAATATATTGCAAAGCTATCGTGGAGCAAAACCCCTTTTTGGTGGCCTGCACGCGAAGGTATGCATTAATGAGAAGATTCGGCCGAGGAGACCTTCTGATTCCCTCCCTCTCTTCGTCTCCTTCTTTAAAATGCATAACCGATGGTGTAATTTTAGTTGTTATCGACCGCTCCTCTTCCTGCATATTCCAGCTATCGGGATTCGGACTGTTTTGCAACTTTATTGCCTAGGTTCACTTTCATCTTTATATATCATTCGGATTGGAATCGGATAGGATGAAACATATATCTCCTCCTTCTTTCTCCTACACACAACTTTTTTTTTTCGCTTACGGTTGACGATATATTGTGTTATACATTATGGAATGATATATGAAACGAAATCGATACGGTAGCATCTGATACGTTGCTTAATTTATTTCAAATTTAACGATATATGTTGGAGTAGTTTGAATAATACAATTGTAGTGTTTTTCTTTGTCAGTCTTTTTTTAATCATTAGAAAATCATAATATGAGGGAAAGTTTACCTGAAGTTCGTATTATGAAATAATGGATTCGAAAATAAATAATACGAAACTAAATTATGAAGTAAGTCAAATAATTATCTAAGAATTCAACTGATACAAATACTGTTTGCTTCAAGAACAATAATTTTTTTGTATTATTAAAGTTATTTTAAAATACTCCGATTAAAACATTAGATTCCTCCACGAGACTCACAAATCTCTTCTGCTTATCCAATATAAAATAATATACATCTTTTAACTCTCCTCTAAACCCTTTCGTAATATATGCAAATTGAAACACAACTATATTATACGACAACTATAGTAAAATTTCTTATTGCAATAACCAAACAACATTTATTGCTCGACTTACAACCCTTATCAATAAAGGAAATCGTAGAATTCTCCAACAACCTACAGATAATAATAATTTGTGTAATCTGAGAGGGCCGCTTAACTTTTCCACCATCACATCGTATAACAAAGCAGGTCTTTCTTTTTAGTCTGCTGTTTTTCTTCGTGCAGCCAAACAGAGCAACCTTTTATCTTGCAAGGTAGTTTGAGATTTTGTTGGTTTGGAGGGAGGCACACATATACAGGAGAGGTTACTATAGAGGGTCGTGAATCATGGCGTCATTTTCTGGAGAGTTGATAATCTCCACGCAACATAGTTCAACCGGTATCATATATATTCTTAACGAAGAAATATTACTCTACCTGATCCAGGAGAACTACTGCTTAGAAATTTATACACTATTAATATTATTTGTCTTCACTATATACTTGAACATGGAGGGGACAGAGTGATATGGAAAAATAATTGCTTTACGAGTGTGAAATTATTTTACTTTTCTTTTACTATCGGAATTCTTTTGGTTGATTGGGAAGTCGGGTGTTGTTTAGTTGGAAATTTTGGGTGTTGGTAAAAAAATAATAAAAGAAATAGTGTATTCCAAACTTCAAAGAGTGAAAAGTGTTTTTTTATCCGAAGGAAATTCTTATTAAAATTTCAATCACAACATGCTAATCTAAATTACTCATTCAATACTTTCAGTTTCAATTGGCAGTGTTCTCCGATCGTATATTTTTATCTTTGACACATTATTTTAGTTCTTATCCTAATAAAATAATACAATATCATGCAATAATACTTTGAAGTCTATGAAAGTTAATACCAGAATTTAAATTATCCTGCATCACTTAAAAGCAGTAACTATCATTTCAATAAATTCAAAACAGACCCATAATGATGAAAAATACTTTTAGGAAATGCTACATTATATGCATTAGATTGATCCATAGATTTTAAAATCCTTCACAATCCCATATTCTTTTCTATTTACAAAAGAATGAACTTCTTCGAAGCTTTTTATAATTCCTCGATATGTGCACTTTCTAGTATAAAAGTCTGTAGCTACTTATTCGAAATTTAATTAAGTGATTTAATTAAGAGACCAAGAATTAAAAACAAGATTTAATAAAAACGGAAATGAGTTTTAGGTGCAGCGTGGAGCAAGTTAATTCCTCTGAGAAAGTCGTCGACTGAATGAAAATTTATTTATATAAAAAAAGTTTTGTCTTTAATCAAAATAATCTGTTCGTTGAGTTGAAACACTCATTTACTTGTATAGTAAATAATACCCTTTAGAGAAGATGATACGACTGATAACCATTTGGTCTTCACTTCTGAATAAACTGTGATTTAAAACTGGTAAAGGGAAAACATAATATTATAGAACTTGCGTTAAAGTGAACAATTTTGCAGTTTATTTTAAATTATCGTCTTTTGGTGATACAAGTTTATCTTATGATGTTTTATTCGCTTCTACATTATTTGCTTTAATATAAAAATAATTATTATAGGATTTAATTTTCGTGACAAATTTGTATTTTTAGCCTTCCATTTTGTGACTCTGTTAGCCTGATCTTCTGGGTTATGCAATGTATTAATCAATTATGACAATACAGAAGTCAGAATCGTTAATTACGGTTGTTCGCATGAAAGAAAAGGAAATATTTGTAACGAATTTCAGACTAAGCTAAAAATTGAAATTTTGACGATACATAAATTATAAAAAATAAATCAATGTATACGTTATCAAACTCATTATATACAGCACTGAACCGAAGCTGTTACAACTACTGATGCGAACATTTTACAAAACGTGTATAATAATCCACCTGTAATTAAAAATCACCTTCTTATATGGAAGCATCTATATTGTATTATAATGAATTGGAAACGGCTCATTCATCAAAGAAGGCGGAGAAAACTGTGAATGAGAGAATATAATGTAAAGAAGAAGAAGATAGCAAAATGATGAATTAGAATAAGGGGAAGAGTGTGATAGGAGAAGATGAGAAAAATAGAAGAAGTAGGGAGAAAAAGACTCATGAGACCATCCCCGAGAGTAATGAACAAGTATACATTTACTCCTCTAGACGAAGAACAGAACTTGTAGCAGTAGACGGGGGAGGGAGGAAGGGAGTTCTTCCTACTCAATTTTATAATTTATTAATTTTATTTCTTTATTTTAGCCGCAGTAACTACTGGTATTCCGTTCCTTCACACTTTATTATGGAGTGAAAAAAAGAATGCGAAAGTGGCAAATGTTTTTTTTTATATGACGTGAAATTTTAAATCATACTATAAAGTTTTGAAAGTACTATATAATTATTGTAACCGTTTAGTTTCAACAGATTGTTTATCATAGTATTTTGTATTCAAATCAAATTTTGTTAAAAATTGTTAGAATGAAAATGTAAAGTGTTTATTACTACACAGCCTTTTAAGGCAATTTTGAAAAACACATTGAAGTTATAGGCGCAGCGGACGCTGATTGTTGTTTGAAAAACATTAAATTGAGTATTCTTTTTAATATTTTATTGAATTGATTTTTCATTATAGAAGTACTTTATGTACTGTGTTGATATTTGTGAACATGACTGAAAGAAAAAATACCGAAGTACAAAACTATACTTTCGGATAACAGATACACCTGAAATATGATAGAAAATTACCATAAAGAAATTGTAGTAGCTTATATAAACACATTATTCTTGGGAAAAGGGCAGAAAAAGAAAACTTAGGTGCGTTTGAAATATATTAGAGATGTATATATAGACGTAGAATGCGTTTTTCTTTCCGATAGAAGTTTGGTGCACGGCATAACGCTCCAAATGTAAGCCCATTCTGGCGTGTTGGGGTAATATATTGTTTTCTCTTTATCCTATAATTCCTTGTTGGGGCTCATTGCTGCAAAAGATGTAGAAGAAACGAATGATGCGATCCGGAAAAAGCGGCTTGAAGATCGCGTGTCCTTTTTATATGAATTTCATACTTGGGAATATACTGCTATTTAACAAACTCTCATGATGAAGGGAATTTCCGTAACAAAAGATGCCGACAGAATTTACATGTAATATACTGAGACTGATTTGAGCTTGTAGTGAAATTACCTGAACTCTTCATAAAGTATATAAAGTTGAATTTAATTTGTCTTATGGTAGTTGCAAAATATTTGCAATTTTGTTAAAAGTATTAAATTCTGAGGTAGTCAGTATCAAAGTTTGTCCAATAATGATATTTTAACTAATGTTGCAAGTGCGTTTGGGCGACATCTATAATCCGTCTCATGATCACACAGCAATATTCACCATTTGTATCAACATTAATTATATTTTTCAACAATATTATTATTAATCAGTACGACAGTTCATATCGATTTTAAAATTTCATCAAGTAAAATTATATACTCGTAGGTCTATATAGAGAGCCGTATCAAAAATATTCTCTTGGTATAAACTCTTTTGGAAAGTCTATAATGTTGAAAAAACTTTGAGCTGCACACGTTCCTTTATTCTTTGATCGGTACAGTGGCTATTGATAAACCGTTAGATGCCTTCACTCTACTATATTTCGAGAGAGAAATAATGTTATTTTTTACCAAGGTTTCTTGCATGGCAATCAATAGAAAAGTTTCCTCATATTTTTTGTCCATTTTCCACCATCCATAGATATTTTATTGACGGCGTTGAATTACCTTCCAGAAAAGTAGAAAGAAAGAGAAGGTCAAAGTAAAGGCATATATTTACTGACCCGTCTTCATCCATCAGTTGTTTCGGGAAGAAAATGTTGTGAGATCCATCTTCCAAGAGAAACAACAAAAAGAAAAAGAAATTCTTAGTGATTGCAAACGGTTCCATTTGAATTACAATGAAGTAAGTTGAAATATTCTCGAATTAGAATATGGTAAAAGACGTAGTGCTGTATTATACTAGCTGTGATCACATTTTCTTCTATTCTGTTTTGGGAGAAACATTTTGGAAAAAGAGCAAGTAGACTTTTGTGTTGGGGGTGAAGTGAAAGAAACCCAAATGGGGAATTACCGCTTGGAAAATGAAACACGAAGTTGAAGAGATGCTACTATACGATGGTCCAGAGGGAAAAAATGTCTGACAGAGATGAATGGATGCTGGAAGAAGCAGAAAGAAGGAATTTGACTATGGATCGGTGCTTGGAAGAAGAGAGGAAATCGAATTTTCCCCTATCACTTCACTATTCTATACAGAGGGAGTTGTACAGAGAACCATATGTGAATGTCTATTGGTGAAGGAAAAATGAGGCGAAGGACACAGATGTCATATGACTTTCCGACCCGAAATAAGATAATTCATCTTCTTTAGACAAGGTGCTATGCCCTAATGAGATTTTCCCCTCCTCCCCCAACCCAATGGAATCCCATGTGGCAGAGAAAAATAATGCTTTCATAGGCAGGTTTTGTAATATATTCATGAAGTCAGATGCGATGCAGCCATGCCGTTAAGGTACATCTTGAACACAGAGAGCTGCTCTTTCTTTTAAAACAAATATGAAGACAAGAAGGAAGTTGAGAAGACAAAATGGGTTCCAGATTCTCTCAAAGTTTCAATTTCAAATACCGAAGATCTAAGAAGAGAACATCTCATTGGACATTGATGTTTCAAATGGTAAATAGAGTTCAACAAAGCAAAGAATCCCACAATTCAAAGAGGATGAAGTGATTCTACCAATGTTGTTCAAAGAGAGAGAGAGAGAAAAGGGCTCTGCAAATTTGGGCTCATTATATGGAAGAAAGAACATAAATATCTAGAAGGAGGATAAAGCTTTGCAGAAATCGGAACGACCATCTCGCTGGAGGCTCAAGTCGAATTGATCCCTAGATGGTTCTCAAGAAACTTCCGATTCTCTTGCCTCCAAGGGAGGAGGTGGAGGGGGGAATCAACTTCCCACGGTTTTCGATAATACACTTTACTCCCGATCTCGAAGGGAATAGCAGTTGTCAAGTTTCGAGATGATATTAGGTTTTTGATGAATGGGTCATTTACTATTGTCCATCTCTAGGAGGTATGGCATTTACGAAATCCTCTTATTCTAACTTTTGATATATTATTCAAAGAATTCACATTACAACTGTCAAAGTATTGATATTTGATCGAGGAATGGTGATCCTTTAGATGCCATTTAAGATACTCGGTCATCAAATGGTGCATTTAGATAACATTTATGAGGTCATTTAATGCACATTCGGCATTTACCAACAGTATAGACCAGTATATCGTTTTTGAGTACTAAATAATATGGAGACGATTCTGTTTGGGTTTAGTACATCCATGTCACATTACACCAGTTTCTTTTCAGTATAACACTTTTATGAAAATTATGAAGTTTCTGAAATTTCCGAACTATTATTAAGCTGCATGGTAACAATTTATAATTAACTTTCTTATTTATAATCTTACAAAATAATACGTAAGAAACATCCAAGAAAAACCAATCTTTCATTTTGTTCTGACCTCATTTTCTCTTCCACTCTGAAGTAAAGTATAAAACCTTGTTCATATTTCCATAAATTTCCATGAATATAGTACTTTTAGACGTAAGATGGAAATATAACTGCTATTAAACTTTCATCGAAGTTTTTTCCATGCAGGTGCATGCACATTAAATATACATTCCTATTACCCTAAGGCATTTGTCCTTCAAGTTTTAATTAACTTGTAGGCTCCTTCTAATTGGGCACTTTTTCTTCTTCAAGCGAGTTGGCAGTATGAATAGGAAATCAACATACGCCTCTTATACGTCAAGTAAGCAAAAAGTGATGCGATTTCAAAATTCAAAAGTCTTTGATTTTAACGCTTTCCTTTGAGAAAGCAGTTTATAAAAGGATGATACTGAATATGTTGATTCTATAGCATTTTTATAGCATCAAATAATGGATATAAAAATATATTAAAACAAAAGAACAAGTTAAATATAATATTTAAACTTCCAATCAGTTTTTTTTTAGAATTGGTGAAAAATATAACATCAGTTCTAAATTATAAAAAGAATAACTTTTTACTGATATTTTATGGCACTTGTTTATTACAAATAATTGAACAGATAACTTTTTGGATCACGTAAAATCTTTTTTTTTTCTACCAGCATTATTTAAAATTAATTTGGATTCATCCTGGATCATTATACAGTGTACCAGTCCTGCAGTGATTGTTGCAGTTTCTGAATTCCCCTTTAGATAAAATGAATAGATAGAATAGTGAAGAAGTGCCTTTTATTCTAAGCAACTGTTATTAACCAACTACTTTTGATTCTTGAGTAAGTATAACTATATAGTGTGCTCTGCGGTATACGTTTACATATATGGAAATATAAAGTATGAACAGCCATAATGTAGCAAGGAAAAAGAAAAGAGAAAATTCGTCAAGAAGTCTGAAAAGGTTTCTTCCTACGCCATTTCTTTTGTGTAGACTAAAGGAAGTCGGAGTTAGAAGACTTTCATTTCAGAGACAGATGGCTTCCTTACGCGATGCAAAATCCTTTTGCACGACGACGAGAAGGACTCTAGGCCTATTTTCACGTTAATGCTTCAGACCCATCAGTATGCATTATTGCTGCGGAAATCTAGGACATTTATTTCCCACATTACACAGTATTTGGTGGTTGCACTTTTTAGACTTTTTTCCTTCTTTTAGATACAGGAATGAAAATCACTCATGGATTTTCTTGTCCTCATAAATATGAAAGTAGTAAAACAAAAGGAAGGCTCGTATGAGGTTCAATGAAATTTTGAAAAATATTTTTGCTCGGTGAAGGATTTTGTGGGTAAAGTATGCTTATGGGAATTTTCACTTCTTTCTTTGCCAGCAGTGGAGTTTTTAAAAACGACATTCTGCTGATCTATTTCTTGATTCTGCGCCAGGCAAGACTATACGAGCGAATAGGGAACTTTGAAAGAGAGGGAAAAGAGGAGGGGAAAAGGGAACTGCAGCTGGAGGATTTTTAGGATGGATTTTACACAATATTACTTTTATTTGAGGATTACTTCAAAGGTGAAATTGCTTTTGGATTAATTTCATTAGGAGAAACGAGAAGAAAATAGCTTTTCTCTCCGATTGGAAGTTTTTGTTTTTAGCAGCTGATTGTGTATAGTGTTGTGGGATGGGTTTATAGTACATCAGGTGGTCCGAAAAGTTATTGATTATATCACGAGGGGGGAGAGGGAGAGGGAAATTAAAGTTGTAAATAAGTGTGAAAATATCGCTTGGGATTACGACTTTGAATCGCTTTTGAAGCACATAAAAGTTATGTTTGGGGAAATTTATTTGGAAATAAATTTGGAATTGTTGGAGGATATGTTGATATTGTTATTGATATTTTTGCGAATCTGGTAGTCTTTAACATTTACCAGTTTCTGCACAATAAGATTGGTATCTGAGGTAAGGAAATTTTAAATTAAAATCTTTCGTTGGTTTCGAATTAAATTGATCGAAAGGAACCTAAAGTATTCTTTCCAGCTAGGAAAAGAGTTGGGCGAATCAATCATTATTATATAATATAATACAAAAACAGAATCAATCGATGAATATGGAAGCATGTGGGGTTTATTATATTGATTGATGAAACGCGTCATCTTAATGCAAAAACCAATTTTACGTGACCTGTAACGAACGATCTATGCCACAAACGATTTTACAATTACACCGGATTCATTGATCAATCGAAAAACAATTTCCAACTTATATATGGTTGCCCCATTTTTGGAGATTCAAACAAATGACTTCATTAGCGTTTGCAAATCTATAATACTAACAAAACCAAAACAGCTGTCTTTTCTAACATGATTTATATCTACTGAAACTGACATTTCATAAATCCCTCACCGGATCTCAAACTCTAAAACAGCCACGCTTCACAAACTTTCCCAAAAAGGCAAAATAGTGAATAAATTCTCGAGAACATTTTCTCCTATTTGAATGTGATCTATTCCATATAAACCTTCCAAAAACTATGGAAGTGTAGAGATATACTAGGCGGTCTCATTGATTATGTGTACATAGCTGTGCGCGCCAACCTGATAGGATGGTGAGAGAGTGGGAGAGAGAGAGAGAGGTCCCCCACCCCACTCCCTCTCTCCCCCACCACCCTCCTCCCTCCCCACTCTTCTACTGGCTGCACTCACGCCTCGCTAGACCCAACCCAATTCGTCACTGTCGAGAGTCAGCTCCAACTATCCCAGACGCGATTATGCTGGCTCCCATTTTACCTTTGCACAAGAACTTTTGGATACACAAGAAAAATACATGTGGAAGATTTTTTCGGAGTTGGGAAAAATTTCCGTGTTGGATTTTGGATTATGTATTCGTTTAGTTGGAATGTTTTTTTAATGAGGATGGTTTATTTATGGGTGCTTTTTTTGTCTGTGCGTAAAGTCATTTCTCATCGGATTACTATTTTTCTCAATTTTAGGCAAGTTGTGGAGAAAAATATTTTCGTTAGAGTTTATGACAGAAATTTAGTTGCATCCGAATTGTTATGAAATTGAAATACCATTTTTGTTTTTTTATTGATTTAAATAACGTGCTGCGGTATTAATATAGTTTTTAATTCTATTTTAATGTTTGATCAAGAAAGATATTGCGTAAAACACCCTTGTACAATTAAATGTACGAAACACTATATAAAATATGTCCTTGTAAACTAGTTTCACATGCAAATAATGTAGTTAACGCATATCATGTATCCTGGAACTCGGTTAGTTTTACTGTAGAATATAATTATAACTTGATCATTACGTACTGCTTTGATATTTTTAAAATTTAAAAACGCGGAGTTTTATTACGAACATAAGTTCTTAGTGTAATTAATTAAAATCATAATTATTATATTCAAGCAATGTACCAACAGTTCAATATAATATTGATATTATAAATGTAAGCTCACAGCCGAAATCCTATTTATTTATTTATTATTATTATTATTATTAAAAAATAATTATAGTATAACTTTAAAATCTTCGTGTAGTACGAAAACAACACCTTCCTCCAATAACGCACAGGTGTACAGAAAGTCCAAAATCCCCTTCTACAACTGATACGAAAATAATCGATTCGAAAGTTGTATATATACCCAATGCGTATAGGGGGAAAAATTAGCAGAAAATTTTGATTTATAATACCGGTATGTAGAGTTATCAGCGGTATAGTAGCATCTCTTTAAATCAAATGATAATTAATGCAAGCTATTCCTATATGAAATGTGTACTATATACTATTTTCCCTAGTGGCATACTCACAGTATAGAGGACACTAATCGGACTTGGGTCTACTGATAAATTATTCACTCCATGCAATCATGAGTAATGCTTGCTATATATATAATGCCTGCTGTCACTAACATAATAGGATGTGCATTGCTATTTGGTGAATGGCTAGAAGCTTGATAAAACCAAAGATATAAACTTTTTGATAGAACTTTTTAAATGTAGATTTTGGAGTTAGGATTCTAAATTGGTATGGGAAATCGAGGTTTGCTCCGAGGGGGAGTTTCTTTCTGGTGTATAAAATGGGGGCCGTTTCAATGGTTTAATTGTATATATGAAAGTTTGCCAACGGTGTTTGTCAACAAATAGGGTTCACATCAAAATAATTCAACAACGAGATAATGAGTACTATGCTGCAGTTATATAATTATTTGCAGTATTTCATATACCTTGATCAAATTAATACCATTGCAAAGTTCTTTCATTTAAAAATAATTCTTTTATAATGAAAATTATCATTCGGAGAATTTAACTACATTTTTTATTTTATGTGTGCTCAGAATATTTATGTGTTATAAAAGAAGATTACTATAAGAGACTCTTTTATCCCAACATTACTTTAGCATATTCAGAACCTTCTTATATATTGAATGAAAGATGAAACAAAATATTTGTGACTATAACATTTCATGCCCTCATATATTTTCCATCGACATGATAGTACACCTATAGCATGTCTACCACTGCTATACGTATAATAACATATTATAGATAACCCATTATAAATCTGAATGAAACATGCACAGGGTACTAGATTTCCAACCTTTTCAAACTTTTGGCCAAATAAGCTTTCATGTTTGATACAGATCTTCTGATCTCTTCGTATATAAATACAAAACTAAAGGTGAAAAACTTGTACAAAAGGATTCAACGTATTGTAGCCACACCCATTTTGAAAGATTAGCTAGAAATTCGTTTCATGGTTGATAGTGTGGGAAAAGGGTAACCTATTTTCAGGGTATGTTGGAATCTTGAATGAGAATTTTGATTTTTCGTCTAGTAAGTAATCTTCAAATTAATATCAATGGGCAATTTAAACGCTTTGAAAGGAAGAACGAAATGTTAAT
The DNA here is from genome assembly GCA_034698565.1 of Campodea plusiochaeta. Classification (NCBI taxonomy): domain Eukaryota; kingdom Metazoa; phylum Arthropoda; class Diplura; order Rhabdura; family Campodeidae; genus Campodea; species Campodea plusiochaeta. Next base: position 25,113 of record JAQIWE010000100.1, read on the forward strand.
GAGGGGTTTAATTTGTATGATAACCGTAGAGTCGAGAAAGACCTTGGAAACGCACAAAGGATGGTTCTTGTATAATTATATTGCAGAGCTCTTCGGGGGATGCCTTCAAAACACTACAACAATTTCTGCTTCATACATTTTTTTATATTAGTTTAGTTTTACATCTTATAACTTTCATCTGTCTATTTTTACTTTGTGCAGGTAGTTACTGAATGCTTTTGTTTTACTTAAAGAAAAGTAAGTATCTGGTAAGCAGTGCCTTCAGGACATTAAAATTTAGAAAGAGCAGAAATAATAGTAACAATAACAAACAAACTAATCAGAACTGCATTACACTTAGATATATTTACTACTTCAACCTTACAAAGTCTGCCGCGTTTTTTTTTTCTAACCTATTGACTAAATATTACTATAGCACTGACCATATGCACACGCACGCCTGTTTGTACCTCTAAAATCCAAATTTAAACCATGTTATTACTTTTACAATGTCTACTGTACAGTATAAACCTCTATCATTTTAACTACCCATTATAGCAGCTATATTATACAAAATGAATAAAGAATCCCAGTGAAAAAAGGTCATTTAGGTTGTTTTTGTAAGTGTGGTGAGGGGATTTCGGTGTAAAAGCTCGCAAGAGGGTAACAAGCTCGTTGTGGAGATTTTATGACGGATTTGTTCATAAGTATATGACCGTAAAATGCACAACTTTAATCCTATGTTAATGAATATCATTATCCAGCTGTGGCTTTCTCTGGTATATATGGTTCTGGTTAATCTTTTGTTTTGAAGGGATTCTACAAGGGTGAGCTTCTAATCCTTTCTTATTTGAAGGATGCTAATGCCCTTACGCAACTTGCTCTGTTGTGTATGTTTCACACTTCACTTCATTCTTACGCCGCAGAGAAGGATTTTTTTATAATTTACTCTATATACAACCAAAATTCCAAATGCTTCTTCTATAAGTCCACTTTGATGCTGCTGAGTTTACAATTGAAGAGAGAGAGAGAGAAAATCTTTCCTCTGATTTGGTCTTTTCTACAAGTATCCTGTGGAAACTTATGGTGACTCTTTAGATAACTATTCCCGAGACTCTTTTCGAGGAAATATGGAAAAAGTGTAACTAAAGTTACTTTTCTGCAAAGTATCCCAATTCCTTTCTGATCTTTTCTGTACTTTCTGAACAGTCGCGAAAAAAAAAGGAAATTTATTGTTAAATATGGTTAGTAATCTTGACAAATATTATTGTTTGTATATTTTATTGCAAGTCGTAAATAACACGTGATATTCATTTACATAGTATGAAATCGTACAGTAGCACTATCGTCTTCCAAATAAAATATCCGGTAATGTTTTATTATGAATTATGTAGCATTTAGGCCCCGACTAGTAAGCAATCGTAAGAAAATGGACTCCTCCTTCGGCACACCTCCTGTCAACGCCTAAGAAGAAATAAGCAAGTCGTGAAACAAAAAAGTTTTTATAATATTCTATTCTATACGTTTGAGGTTTGGTAGGGAAGGCAGCCGGTATAACCTTCTGGTAATAAAATAAATTTAACAGGTTTCTAAACGTAATACGATGATAGAAATCATATTTCTTTGCACAGGACACTCTCTGATATTTGAGAGATAATTTGAAATCATTTCTCGTATCTTTTGTGGTGTAGTTTGCAGCTCATTCCTTTCAACTTAAAAAGTTTCACATCTTTCGTAACGTGCTATAAATCCTCAGCTTCTTGTTATATATCATGAGTTGGTGTAAGATCATTGTGTACCAGTGCTGTTTCAAGGTCTTGTGCCCATGCTCTCACCCTTGAACTTCTTGCTCCTTTTATATTTACAAGGTGCACCAAAAGGTGGCGTTTGTTCAGTGGTGTTTTGAGAGTTTTTTTTTTGCATCTCTAGAAAACATTGGAAGCAAAAGCTTGTGCAAGTAAAATACCTTTGATGAGCTTTGAATAAACCAAACTGACAGTTTCTGTTATTAAAATTATATAATTATCACGAGCAAGTATTTTTGAAAGTAAGAAAATTGCGTTTATAAACGGACACTTGATGCAACCTCCAACATCTAAAATTATTGTTATTATATTCAAGGACTTCCTCGATCACTGACACCCAGAATTCCACGATCAAAAGTAATTCTATATAGTGATTTTACCAGAACTTAAACTTGTAATTCTGGAATTTACAATTGATTTTTAGTTTTTTTTTTTACAGTTTGAACAATTTCACTTCTTTCCACAAAGTTCTCTCTTTTTTTAATATTCATTCACAATTTCCTTTCTTGTGCAATGATGGACCTATTTTTTATTTTAATTTATTACAATGTTGTAATAAATCCTAGAGCAAAAGTCCATATTCTTATTCTATTTATAGATTTATAGGTGTTAAAAACTTAAAACGAAAACAAACAAGGTGTTTAGTTTTGTTCCACCTTATACATAAATTTGAACCTGTAGTGAAACGAAAGGATGGAATAGGCTTATCGCACGTGCCACGGTGTTGGAAAGATTTGGAGGGAGGTTTTTCTAATTGGTTAGCCCGCCGAGGCAGCTAACTCAGTCTAAGAAAACCCTCAACCCCCTACGTAGCCACGGTCATTCATCATGACCCAAAAGGAAAGGGGGAACAAAATAAATCCTCTATTTGGAGAAACACAGAGAGTTTGCGGCATCTATATATATACATAAGATGTGGCGAAGCAACTTCAAAAATGGGGAGATATACTGTAGAAGAGTTGAGAGATGAAAGTGGGTGGTAAGTCACCACCTTGCCCCCGTCACTGCATCACAGAGTATATACACACCGTTGGAATTAGGAGACAAACTACATCATGGCAATGCTCCAGTATAGTATTGATCAAAGAAGAGAAATGAAAACAACTCTTTTACTACCATTTATCTAATAACCAAAAAAATAGTGTGGATGAAATTAACACTTTCAACACTAACAAGAGTTTTATACGATGCTGAATGTTATTGTATACTCAAAAACACACAAAAGATTTTATGATTCGGAAGTTCTCCAAATGAAATTTCATGCAAGTTGATTTTATTTAAATGATATTACGAGTATTTTACTCTAACGTTCTAAAAAAAGTTGACTAAAAATTCCGAAGTCCTATTAGTTCCAGTGTAAAATATGAGCAGCATGCATTCTCTCTTCATGAGCTTCTACAGCCTATATTCGCGTTTTTAACCGGAGATAGAGGAAAAAGTTTATGGCACAAATCGCCTTTTCTTTGATAAGGATTTTCTTCATTCGTTATCATACAGTGAAGAAGAAAATGGATGAGAAATCTTCGTTTCCGTAAAATTGGATTGGCTATGAAGAGAGAATAAGGCGTGTTAGTTACAAATACCTCCACAATAATGCGTATGGTTTGTTAATTTTACATGCACGATGTTATCATTAGTTTGTATGTAACTTCCCACCTTATAAGGCAATATAAATTGAGGTTCTCCACTGATAAAAATGGAAATTACTCTTTAGAAGGTATGTTTCTACAATGGACTATTATTTTTTTTAACCCCTCGAGTTGAGGACAGAGATTCCTTGTGGAGATGAGTGGCGACACCAGTTTCTTCACTGACCCCTTGCTTCGAAATTTGTTGTTTTTTGTTATCAACGTACATCACACTATCTTTTCTGATGCTGGGAGGCTAGAACTTCATGAAAAAAGGGAACTTTTCACAAAAAGAGTCGGCTACAGTGTGAAAGAAAGAGAAGGAAAATCCAATGCTTTAGCTTTCAAGTCACGATTTGCTCTTGCCTGCCTGACTTCCCCTTGTGTATGGCTCCAGCAAATTCATTTCTGTCGCTTTGCTCCATATGTCCTATTGGATGCTTTATGAAACTGAAACAGTGTTGCAGTAAATATGGCAAATAATATTTGGCAACGATTCAGAGTGAGGATTTCTTACGAATCATGTTATATATAGTGCGGGGAGAGTCAAAGGAAAAAAAAAGCAATTGGAAGGCGAGACTTAACAACAAGGATGACTTTGTAGCTGGAATGATAATCAATGTACAGATAAATCTCTGTCTGGTAGTGGGGAAAGATACGAAAGGAGGAAAATGGCGTAGTCAGGGAAGAGAAAAGTGAGTTGCTTCTGCAGCATGTATAAATAGAAAGAATGAATTTACAATGGCGTTCATTTTGTTCCTTACTATTTATAATTACATGTGTTTTAGTTATAGTATTATTACTATCAGGAAAAATATAACTAACAGAAAATCATTTCCACAGTTTAGATGGAGTTTGTTGGTGATAAATTTATCGAAAGTATATACGTCGACGATTGACTAAAAGTCAATTTTTAAGTAATAAAGAGCTTATTATTTCCACTCATTAATAATCAGCGGGAATTTTCAAACGTTGAATATTTTTGTTAACTTGGTTTTACATGATTTTATATGTTCTAAGACAACTCAGTATTATATCAGATCTCAGATGTAAGTTAAACCTCATTATAAAACTGGTTAATATTACTTATTAAGGAAACAAGTATCCATAACAATATTGCTTTGTAACACTAATTGTAAAAAAACAATTTAATACACCACTCGTTGAGGCTTTAATGTGCAATACACTTATATCTCAGATTTTAATCTCACAATAACGATTCATTAATGTTTTATGGGAGTTTCTTTGAAGTTCGGCCATTTTCTGAAACGGTTGAAGTACTTTCATCACATTATTATTTAGATATGTTTTCTATCAATAAATTGTATTTCTAAATTGGAGATCTCACAAAAATGACGTGAAATTCAGTAAATGAAACGTACCTTCCAATTCAGAATCTTTATTAATGGCACAACAGCATAAATTGTTTTGTCATTAAAACTAAATTTATTGCATATACCTTTCTTTATACTTCTAAAATTAATAAAAAGAACTCAACAAACCGTTAAATTAATAAAAAATAAAATAAATTTATTAAAAATAATTATAGCCCCAAAGATAATAATCCCATAAATTGGGTGACGTCAAAATCAACCACAAAATTATGTTATAAATCGGCTCTATAAGCCAACACTCAGCAGGAACATTGAAGTGAATGGGACAGGAAATGATATTATATATAGCTCATGAGTGTCTGTATATATAGTATGCTGTGAGTTCCCCTTCTTATACTATTTTATCTAAATGAGCGTTGAATAGGAGTGAGCAAACAGAAAGGAAATTTGGAAAGGAAGTAACAGGTTGTGGAAGGGTTTGCTTTGGTGTCAATATTTTCCCTTCAGACGGAAGTCATGTTTCAACTTACAATTGATCAAATCGTGTCTCAGTCATCACTTTTAGCGTATCTTCTCCGCGGTCATGAAAGGGACCGATTTAATGAGACCACGAAAATCAAATTCAATTCGGCATCTTTGAATGAAGGGAAATATTACGAATTTCCCAAGTATTTCGTATGAAAGGATGACACTCTCTAAATATTTTTAATTACAGTAATTTAATTGATAGATTTCATTTGACAGCAACTTTATGTTATCATATTTATTTCAATTGCAAGCAATTCTGAAAAATAGTGAAGACTTTTACAAAGTTTCCAGATAGTAAAATTTTTAAAATCAAGCTGTCACATATGGAAACTATACTGCTGTACACGATTTTTATGATGATATATATATGCTTATTTATACATACTCTGTTTACATATAGTAAATTGACAGATGCCACAGAATAACAATATCAAATTAATTACAATAAAATATTTTAGATTAGATGTTTGTTTTGGAAGAGATATGGTTGTGCAGAATGTGGATGGAGTCCTTCAGCACGCTAACTTAAGTTTATTGTATTTTGAAATATCAATAATATGAACAGATATAAAAAAATTAATAAATCGATATTACGAAAAGAATACTGCGATGACCCGTACACAAAATTGAGCACATTTGATAGTAATAAATTAGGCAAAAATATTGCGATTATACCAAATTTACGAGTTTGCTATTTGAAAGATATATATATATATATATATATATATATATATATACGATACAACTGGTATAAAACTTATATGAGACAATATTTCAATAGATATCCAAAGAGATTGTTTATTTGCTTTCCACATTGAAAAAGAATAGTAAATTTTTTGTTCGTCCCCTTTAGGGTACTATTAAGGCATGCTCTTTTTCTTTTTATACAGCAGTTATGTAATAAAGTCGGTGGGCAATAAACTCGCTAGGAACACTATGGGGATTCCTACATACAGATTTTTATCGTTCCTTTCGTTTTTGAAGCTTATAAAAATTCCTTTATGTCAAAAATTCACACTTTTCTACTCAATGTTTGTCGAGTTAGGTAGAACGAAACGCAACACAATCAAAATCTGGTGTATTTGATTTTATTTATTGAAAATGTACAGAAATGACAGCATCAGAATGAAATCATGGTATTCAGGGAAATACGATTCATTAAATTATTCAAATCTATTGATCAATAATATTTTTTATGGTATATTTTATTATAATTGATTATTTTTAATATGTTGTGTTTATACACAAATGCAGTATCAAAACATGTATAATTCAAAAGTAGAATAGCAAAATTTTGTCAGCACCGTTTTAGTGGAGAAATTCATTCAAGTTGATTCTATCAATTTTCACATTATACTGAAAATAACCATTTTCAAAAACATATCATCAAAAAAAGTAAAAATAGTAATAATAATCATCTTGCATTTTATTTAATCTACAACCTTATTTTATATTCAACATATTTATTCGGGGACATGAAACTCTTTAAATATATAATGATAAGCTCCGTGTAAACTCTCTGACTTTGCATCTTAAACTTTCTACATATACGATATATAATTACAAAGCATTCATTTTCAAAGTTGCCTCTTGCATAAATTAAGTATTTCGTTGGGAATGCAAAGTTTAGAAATGATTACAGAAGCGAAATAAGTTTTTTTTTCTCTTTCGAAGGACTGTATGGAAAAACTAATGAGTTTCGTGACATCACATTATTCTCGAAAGAGTTTTTGTTCTAAGTTGATTTATAGCGGAGAAAATGTATTAGTGAGAGAATACTGCATAATAGATCATTGTGGCAGCAGCAGGGGAAAAAGTAATGAATTGAGGAACTATGCTAAAATTAAAATAATAGCACATTGCGAAAATCGGAAAGAAAAAGAAACCGACAATGCCGTGACCTAGGTTTGAAAGTAATTAGGTTTATAATTAGAGAGGTAACTGTGTTTGAAAATATAATTAATTGGTAGAAAGGGTATGATTATAGCGTTTAATTCGACTTAATCAAACTGCGATCTATAACTTTAAACCTGGAATATTTTTCAGCATGACGTCCCATTTTCCAACACACAAGTCCCGTTTCACTTTCTTTGTTCTCTAT
>JAQIWE010000101.1:0-32466 GCA_034698565.1 Campodea plusiochaeta
TAGATTTATGCTATTTCTATATGGTTTACAAAAACTACTTATATTACGCAACACAAGGTAATAAATAGAATTTACTTAAAGTTATTATTAGATCAGAAATGCCTAAAAACTTCAAATCTCTTTTGTGCAGCACAGAACTCACACATCTTCTTCAAATTCGCAGACATTTTTCCGACAGTGTGACGTCACAAAACAGGTATACCAACTTTTGTAAAATATGTCACCTAGCTGAGAAATCGCTAGTGGGCCTTATTATGTTGCGGGCCTTATTTGGGTGAACTACCTTACTACACTTTTCTACATTACTTAAATTTAAATCTAATTGTTGACTATCTCCTATATTTTTGATCATTTCAAAACCTTTTATAAGGTAGTAAAAAAGCCACAGGTCAAAAATGAAAATTGAATCAAAGTTTGCAATTCAATATATTGAAGTTGAGGAACATTCCCATCACTATCTGATTATTGTAGATTTCCATGTTCTTCTATTTTCCACGGTAGTAGGAGGCTGTACTGCATTGTGTACATAAGAAATGAAATAATAATTTCGCTTTACTTTTTGCATTATTTGCATTTATTATGGAAATTCAAACAGGTTACGTGATTAGGAGAAGAGATATAATATTTAAAAATCACACTTCGGTGGACAATGGACCTAACTATAAGATTTTCTCGTGCGATTTTCAAGTGTCGAGTTGTGAGTATAATTATATAGATATATTTTACAATAGATATTTTTTGAAACTTGTACGAATACTTCGATACCAAGCAAATAATATTCTGGTGATTTCGATATTATTTACAATAGGTACCGTATAATTATTTACTTTAAGTAAATGACAAAAGTGCATCTCTTAATATTGATGAAAGGGTGCTTATGTTTCTCACCTCATTATCATGTGGTGGTAATTGCTGTAGAAGCTGCTTTACCCTGTATTTCTCTCCAATGGAGTTAACATAAGGAACTTTGGCTTCAGGGAGTGCAGCGAAGTACAGATGAACCTGTGAACAAAAAACAGAGATAATGAGCTGTTATTACCAAACCACAATACGTGTTATGTGGCTCACTCTTATTATGCAAGCACGCAGCTTCAAACAAAACAATACTTCAACTTTATGGATAAATAAAAGATCAGCTTTGTATTTGTACAATCCATTTCAAATTCGATCAAAAGTATTTATTTGCTACGTTAATCTTAAGAACCTTTTATTTTTTACAAGTTGAAAATTTTTAAAGAAACTAGTAAAAATGAAATCAAAACGTGTTTGGCCGTTCCAGGAATTCAATTTACAACGGCCTTTGAAATTATCTACACTACAAAAGAAAAAATACACTATAATTATATTAACGCCCTAAGGATATACATAATATTCGTCGTAAATAATGTATATGAATATTCAGTATTGTATGTTTCTACTATTTGAGAGGCTCGGGTTTCAAAGAACTTCAAAATATTTCGACGACGCTAAAAATGTGTATAATAAAGGGAAACATGTGATTTCTTCTTAATTTCCTACAATTTACTGTGACATGCAGGTATTCCCGATTTTTTTTATAACATATATAATTTATTTATATCTTTTTGAAGATTTTTTTATTTATGAAAACTTTTAACATTCTGATAAGTGAATACAAAATTCCATTATGGAATAGTATAATTTTATTACATTCTGGTTCGTCATCTGATAAACCCAAAATAAGTTTTACTAAAATTAGAGTAACAGAGGAAAGACAGCAGACGAGTTTTTCGAAAGTAAGTTCTAAATTTATGCATTTAAAAGACTACTCGTTGACGATTTTGTTACAGATTTTGTAATGAACTTCGTAACAGTAAATGTCTCTACCTGCTGGCGAGTGTTACTCGGACAATAATTACTACTGTAAAGCTTGGGAATTTCTCTCAAGTTGTTGGAACAAATTAGCATGTACTTATTAGTATAAGTAGGAAAGGTTGTTCAACTTATTCTACAACTTCCGAACGACTTTTACGAAATGAAGAAGGGAGAAAAAATCTTTTTCTTCAACCGTACCATTTGTGTTTTGTAGTCCTCCCCCTATGCCTATTTCACATCCGAGCAGTAGAGGTAAAAAATAGAATTGCTCCCGAGTGAGTACTTGCTCCTCAACTCGATGATTTGATACTCTTCCATAATGAAATTGCCAGGAGTACTTCCCAGGACTATTTCTTTTTTTATTACAAATATAAAAAAGGGTAATTCGCTTACGAATCGTCATGTTCAACAAACTTTCAATTTCACTAAACAACAACTGCTGGCCAGTCGTCAGTTCCAAATGGAAGCATGAACTTGTTGAATTTGAAAGTGAACGAAATGATACAAGAATTCCAATTTATATATGAATATTCAAATGAATATTTGAACTATCAGAATTTATTTTTACGGCGTCATAAAACGAGTTTGAATTATATTTTCCTAAATTGCAAACCTCCACGCCTTAGCCTTTCTCTTTTTTTGGCCGGCGGCAATTATTTTTTTGCTTGCCATGGCGGCGGAGCATGCAGTAAGCATAGTAATTGTAGAAAATTACATTTACTCCGAGATTGATTCTTAATCGAGACAATTCCAAAAGTCATATCGTACGTGTGTTATTTAACTTAATTACGAAACCCTCATATTATTACACCCATTTGCAAACGGGGAGGCTTAATGGCGCTTGAAATTAAAAAAGAAAAAGGATTATCTTTTCTGGTTAGAGTAAATGAAGAATACGCTATCTCGTGGATCCAGGAGAGGCTTAAAGTTTTCTGTGAGGTATGATGTCGATTTTATGCAGATGATGCTTCCCTCTGTCGTCGCAAAGTTTAATGAGTTTCTTTATGACGTCACTAATGAGAGGGAATGACATGTTTTAATCAACGGTGGAGAATTCCTTTACGTTACTTTAGCATCCTAAGAAGTTAGGATTATTTTAACTTAGCACTTGCTTTAAATTATGGCACGTGCTCTGTAAAATAATTGTTGGTTAGTGTCATTAATATTCTACTGTTGTAAGAAAACTTGATTTTCTATTCCAACAGCTGAGCATGAAAATGAATTTACTTACTTCAAAGATTCTTTCAAATGTTTTACTTTTGTCATAAGTGTGCCTTTACTGGTTATTTTTAAGAGGAAGCAACAAATTAGCAACCGTATAGTTGAAGAATGGACATGTTTTTAACATTTTTCCTTCATTTCTGACGAATGAAATTATATCAAGTATTATACAATTTTCTCTGTTGTTCCGATTTATCGTTATTTATTAACGATCGGCTTGCAGTCATAATTTTTTAGAAGAAATATTTTCTACTTTTAGTAATTGTGACGTAGAAATGCTCATGTTGTAAATCTTACGGGTACTTCACCTTTGATCTGTAATTACTAACTAGGAAACTGATTTCCAGTAATTTTCCATAATACTATACTCCCAAAATATTGCGCCCAAATAGCAATGAGTTGGAAGAAGTTCGTAAATGAGCATAAACCTGCATTATACTTTAATTATCATCTCTTACTGGAAATATTTCAGTTCATATTTCAAATAATGTCATTTTTTCAGTAATTATTTTTGATTTATTATTACTAAATGGAACTTATCTCGTCAATCCTCACAAAAAAATACATCCATAAGGATTTACAATATTCAATTCTTCCGGAACACCGGTTTATTTGGTGAATGACCTTCTAGTACTCAAGTTTTAATACGAATTCCACATTTTATTTTACAACTTATTCGAAATATCCGAAAAATTTCTCTTCAATTTGTTGTCCGCTCGGTTGTCCGTCAGTAATAAAGGGAGTTGTTTTGTTTTCAGTATTATAAATGTTTTTCCATGTAGGAGCTTGGCATTTACAAGTTGCTTTTGTGAGATGGACATGAATGATAGTGTCAACTAACGAAACTCAAACAAACCGAAGAATAAAAATCGTTCCTTAATTCACAGGGTTACCAGATAATTGTTATAATCTTTAAATCGTGGAACTGTCGGACTTTCGAATGCACCAAGCCGTGCTGCACAATAGGCAAAAGAGTATGTAGATCTTGATAAACATTGGTAAATAATTCTCGATGCATGTGCTTTGCAATTCATTTTATTTTTAAGTTCACTACAAAAGCTTGAAAATGCTGTAAAATAGTACTTACTGCAATAGCTACTGAATGAGATAGGTCTATTATATTCCTAATTATATTATTCACACAATATAAGTACATTTAGCATACTATTTTACAATTAAAATATTACAGTTGTGTACAATTTCATATTTAAACTTTGGATGGAAAACATTATTTATCGACTGAATGCGATTGCTTAAATGTTGTGAAATTTTTCTAACGTACCATAATAATTAATGTTCTTACGTAGATAATTAGAATAATTTCAGGGTGATATTATTACCAAGATTATTATATAGTATTTGCCATTCGTATAGGTGGAAGGGTTAAATAACAAAAACACTGTTAAAAATCTCTAAACACACATATTTTAACGAATGCTAAATTTGCTTTCGGCAAAAGTAGGACACTGGATTTATTCAATATAGCTCAAGAACGAAAAATCGAAGGTCCAAACCATTACGTTGGTCATGAAAAAGCAGTTATCCTATTTACTATTATACTGTAGATGATGGTTTCAGCGCCCCGTTGCCAAAAAGTTATCCAAAGCAATATTCTTTAAGTCCGACCGTGCTGTAAATAATTCAGCCGTTGGTATATATCCTTCTAATGAATAATTCATGGATCTTAGTCCGCAGGGGTACAGCGCTGGTTTAAGAACAGCTTTCACGATCTACTATACTCAAAGAAGGCTGGCAAAATCGTGATCAAATAGAAAGATGAAGAAAAAGGAGAATAATAATTTAGATAATTGTAGAAAATGTTTACTCCGTCTGTTTTACTAATATTTAAAGAATATAAAAAGCTATATAATTTAAGCCATTAAATAACTTTGTAGAAACTCGCTTGAACCAGTAAATGAGTAGTAGTAACCTGAAGAATCAAGGAAGCCTTCTAACTCGCCTCAAGTTATTAACAAAAGCAGAAAGATTTGCTTTTTACTTTGCACACTAATATTACAGAAGTTTTATTAGAATTTAGAATAAATTATTAATATTCGTTATTTCTCTAAAACTTTTAGAATAAACAAAAATATATTGTTTTATTAGCATAAAATTTCACTCAATAATCTTAATGATTAATAATACCAAAAGTTGCAGTATTTGAATTCCAAAGTTGCTGTTTTTGTATGACTATGAAGTTTGACAGAAGCGTTTGAATACTGACTGTAAGAGGTTTATTATTTAAACGGATTAGTATAGAGCTTATATATTCCTTCAGCAATAACCAAGTCACGAATGGAATGAGAATTTAACCATCGATCTTATCGTGCAGAAAGTTTATGAATTAGTACTGAGAAAGCTTATGTTACAAGATATTTAAGATAGTTTTATAGAGGAATTAAAATTAACCTGCGGGCTGTCGAGTGTCCTGCGCTTCATGGACAGTTCTGGTTTTTGTAGTATTATATTACATCATACAGCCATTGACTAAAACATTTTGGAATTACTGAAATTTCGAAAGATTAATATACTTTCGTAGCTTTAATTCATAGTGTTACTATATTTTAATATATTATTAGAATAGTGTCATGTTTCGACTTGAATAAGGTTTCTATAATGATAATATCTTGAACTTCGATAAATTATTCGTTAAGTTGAGGTTTCTCCTTCTAACGAAAAAAATGTAACTCAAGCAATACATGAGTAATTTGTAGAATATTTCGCGAATAGAAAGATAATCGATCTCTGCAACTATCCATATTTTGGGTAATTTGCAATAAGCACATTTGGATGTTTCGTGTAAGTATAATGGAAGATCAAACATTCCAATACATAATGTTTCGATATAACTGGATTCAGTATATTGGCCATGGTCAACTTTTCATTCATAATACGATGTAGTTCAAATGAATAATATTGTAAGACCCATAGATGACTCACGTAGAGCAATTCTTCCGGCATGTCTAGATAAATATTCGCACGCAAAATCAAAGGAGGGCAACGAAATATTCCATATGGTAATTGGTAATAATATGCTGTCCAGTTACAATACAATCATTTTGCGATTACTCATGGAAAAATAGCCATCAGTTTATTTCATATATCCTTGACAAAACTGTACGTAGCCTGTATTTCAACTCGTAGGCGTAAAATGTCCAATTTGTCCATTTTAATGTGGTGAAAAAGAGATGCAATAATGTTTGAATTTTGCCAACTTTCTATTACTCGTTTACAAAAAATTGACTTAAACATTACCGGTATCAATTAGTAATTTTTATCCCAAAAATTGTGCTATTTGCGAAAGTCCTTGATTCTTCCTACTTTTCCTTTTCGTACGGTGACCCATATCATGCAAATAGTCATTTACCCGGACATAAGAGAGTGGATGACTTTGCACTATTGTTGACTTCATGCTGCGTCATGAAATTGTAAAAGCTTTTCCATATCTTAAGTGTAATGTGCCATACAATAATAGAACGCTGTCACACGAACATCGCCGAATACCATCAGCAGCAGGAGGAAATTCAACACCATTGTCCATTGATTATAGACCTTTTGTAAATGATACTTCCTCCTCAAGAGTATGCTGTACAAATTCCAGATGGTGGTGTAACGCTTAGATATTAGAAAGGATTTTTAGAAGCATTAAATTAAGAATATGCGGCTCGTTTGGTATAATATTTCACGGTACCTAATAATGATTAGTCAGGATGTATAAACAGTTATTAAGGATAAACTATTCAGATTAGTCGCATTAGTTACGGCCAATGATTACCCTTTTTTCATCTATTTCTATATAGAATGGTTGTAGTATGCGAATTGTGGGCTAAAAGTTTAGAATGGTTGCAGAATGCGAATTTTGTGCTAAAAGTTATAAACACATTAAATATACATGAGTAATTAATGATTCTTACGCGGTTAGATACTCCTTAGCGATTATATTTTTTTAGACATTGTCAGACAAAATTTCACCATGAAAACAAGAGTTGACATACGAGTGAATCACCACTAATAGTAAGTTATAAACAGAGAGGATTTGTATATGTGTATGCTTTACTTGTTAGGGCAAATCTCCGGAACCAGCTGATTGATTTTTATGACACTTTCGTTAGTAAATTCTGTGAGTTACCGTGAGTGTTTGTAGCCACTATTAATTGCTTGTCCACACCTAGGGACCGAATAATTAACAAAAACGTAATTTCTTCGAATGATATTAATTGTCATAATATAGTTTTCTTTTTACTCGCTAGTATTAATGAACTTCCTTTCTGTAATAAAATATTATAATGAAAATTTAATTAAAATTAATACTTTTTATCATATTTCAACAAATACAATCATTAATAATAATAAATTTCATATCTTGAAGAATCCAAAAATACTGAAATTTCTTAGTATCGGTTGTGTAATGAACATATCATTTTACTTTCAATTGCACTGTTCATTATTATACAATATATTGCAACAACTGGTGTTATTTATTGCTTTCAAAAACATTTTTTCTTTTAATTTCTTATGAGATGAATGTCATATTGTGCTTATTGTTGTAAAATGGACTTGCGATATTAATTTCAACATTCATTGGTTGCAGAAATAATTACAGTTTAAAATAAAATTTGCACATCAGGGATTCAGCTTCTGTTTCTTCTCTAAATAGAAATGTATTAAAAGAAATTAGAATTCAGGAAAATTTAATTGTAAAAGTTCAAAATATCAAAACTAAAATGAAAACATACCTGTGTAATATATTTTTATTTTATGTAAAAGTAAATTATTTACTTAATGTGAACAAAAGTAATATTAATTTGATATCGTTTCTTAAAATTTAGGATGCTTTTGTAGGATTGTGGTCTGCCGTATACATTATTATTTTGTACTTCTAAATATATTGCTTTAATATTATAAACGAGGAATAAAATCTAAAGAAATAAACATTGTCATAACACAATCAACACATACAACTCATTTGGACGCTTGCCCTTTAGTGTCATTGACTATAATAATTCCATATTAATTGAAAACTTTTCATTATAATCAGTAACTTTTAAGGTATAACTATAAAGTAATTTTTTGACCTACAAACACGTAATATATATTTCTAAAAAACATTTAAAAAATAATTTAACTGAATAATAATGATGAAGTTATTTGATTAAAAATTAAATCTCGGAGCAAAGTGTTCGAAAGCAAGCTCAACTATTTCCTTCAAAATAGAGCAATTATTACAGCATTTTTCAATATTTGAGGAAACTTCAAGTAAGTAGTTATGAAGTTTTATTTTGCAGTGGAAATTATAGGCACAAACTTCGTCATTCAATGCTCATAGGACTGATATGAGTTCTAATATACGATAAGGAAATAATGATTATATGTTACAATTTATTATCCCCAAAATTGAGCTTTATTGTTGATTCCATTGTGATGGTGTACAACAGTAATAACAAAATAATTCACCTTTTCACCCGAGCGAAGCCGAGTCAGACCGCTAGTCTATTATAACCACAGAATGACAATAAAATATTTTGTTTCAATAAAATTCTTACGTAACTCTACAGTTCAAGTCCCAAGCATCCCTATCCACATGAAAGTTTGCACCATCATTTCAGAAAAATTCTGGTGTAAATAATGGGGTAAAGTTTTCAAAATTAAAAATGTGAGTTTGGCAATTCGTTGGATGAATCTTACCTGTTCTGGTTTAAGTCCCGGTGGTACCCATGTGTACTCCTCCAAAGCACATCCTGAATCTTCATCAGATTGTGAATGTCTTTGTTGAGCGTCACCAGCACCAACAATCGGTGGTGTTGGTGTTGGAGGCAGTGATACTGGTTGATGTTGGTGGTGTTGACGTCGACCTTTACTCAACACACTTTCACACGACGCACCAAGCGGTGACGTTGAAGACTCGATTGGTGTGAATGGTTTCATCACTCCAGTGTGCTCTTCACGGGGACACTTACAGTTTCGACACACTTTCCTGGGAAAGAAGGAAGGAAAATATGAATGGTTGAATGGCAGAGATCACCAAGTTTAGCTGAAGTCATGTTATTACACAAAATGCATATTTTTACATTCGTTGAACAATGTTTCAGTACCAGATTAGTAGTTATACTTCATTGGCTGATTTGACAAACAGAAATTTATGAAGGTACTTCCTCTGAAGAACACACCCTAATCCAAGATCCAACATAGAAATAGGAAATTAAAATTCCCATCAGCAATCGGTATTTCTTCTTCAGTCAGAGCAAAGATTTTTTTATTATTATTATTCACTTTGCCTAATGAGGAATTATTGCAAACTACATCACCTTCTCTTGAATCAACTGCAATTCATTACATATAACGGCTATTATAGAGAAATAGAAATGTCTTGCAGATATGAGATATATCTCTGTAGAGTTTGTACTCTCTTCCTTACTGAAAAGTATGAATTAACCGGTTCCATGATGATGGATTGGTGCAAGAGTATTTGTCATGGGCCTTATTAACGTGAAGATGAATTTCCCTGTTGAAAGCAAATGAGGATAAATAATGAAAGAGAAGGGTATTGTCAAAGATTAGGCAAATTCATAATACAGAAATTCAGACTTTGTAATAATTAATTGTCGGGAACTAGAATTAGGCCTATGATAAATAAACAATGAAAGCAATGTTAAATTGTCACTTTCATTTTTGCACTAATTAATTGTATTAATCAAGTGCTTAATTAGTTCAATTTTTCTGTTTCTTTTTTATGTTGATAACATTCTGATGTAAAACAAATCGATCTTTCTCATCTCCGGATAATCTATATAACAATTATTTAATGATTACTTCTTGTATAACGATCTTTGACAATTTGTTTTCGTGCTAATTTATCCAAATAATAACGGTATGGTGTACCCTTCGGGAGCTTGTCCCAGAGTGCGTCTACCTGACCCGCTATATAGAACCTGCTGATTATCTATTCCACAGATGTCGTGTCTTAAACAACTTGTTGATTTATTGAACTTGGTGAAATATGGATGATGAGCGTGGGTGATGACCTTAATTACTAACTTTCAAACCATTATGGTACTCAAATACTTCTCTCCGTGCTGTGGAGTTTTTCTCGGTGTTTTTTAAAATAGTTTCACGATCGTAGTTCTACATATAAATAAGAATTACTCAGATTTCTAAAGATTCTAAATATATTTTGGTACAATTATGTATGTTTTAGATCTAATCCGTTAAGTGTATTAACCTATAAATTATTTAAGTGCTTGCGTTCTATATATAAATATAATTATATAAAAAAGTATGTGGTGATTAATTTTCATATCCAAGGGATGAAGAACCCCGACGGGAGTCATCCTAAAGGGATCTCAGAATAACTATTGTAATTCCATACTAGTTTCTGAACTCAGAACCTTCAGGTTTACACTTTTGAGGACCGTCCCATCCCAAAACCACGGCGATCACCCTTTTGAATATGGAATATTTATTTCAGAAGTACTAAAACTACATAATCGTTATAGTTAAAAAAATTATTGTACTACTAAATATTTTACAGAATACAATTTACTTCAATGCATAATATATTTATAGTTATTACAGAGAACAGATTTATTTGCAAGATTAGGGAATCGTAATTACCTCCGAGGTACACTAACTAATGTACTATAACGTTGATTTCTTACTGAAAATGTAAATAATTATAATGAGGCAATCAAAGTCGAGCTTTTTGATTTTCTTTTATCAAATGAATGGAAGAACGGAAATACGGAATGAACACTTGTATTATGCATACTGTTAAAAATTCATGTAGGCTAAGAAAGTAAGTTATCCATGATTCTATCGTCCTGTAGAATAAGCGTAGCCTTCACTAACTCTGTGGTAGGCTACTTAACGTCTATATTTTTATTGCCTTCTTATCGATAAATCTGTCGAAACGCCGCTATTTTTTCTCCTCATAATTCGTGTGTATATTTACGGTGACCATAAAGAATAACTACTATGTAAATATGCCTGCTAGCTTTTTGGTAGCCCCACACTCATTTTGAGGACATAAAACGACGGGACGAAAAAACTTTTATGTCCTTCTCCATAAAAAGACAAGTGGGAAGAAAAAGAGCGGAAAATATGGAGGAAGCTAAGGAAAATCCTATTCGCAAAAGGCTTCCAGTCGTTCATAAAAATATTCGCATGCTTGAAAATGTCAAATTATATTATCTTGCAGTTATTTTTTACTCAAACTCTGACAACATGAAATGATGATGAGATCATTTTGGATGATTTATTTTGTTCATATATTAATTGAAATTTATATCACCTAAGAGGCGATCTAGACAATGCATAAGAAGAAACAAGTTTAAAAGTTTTGAGAAAAATAATAACGAAGAGAAATATGTCAACGGTAGTTTGTCTGTTGTTCTCTTTGTATTTTGTGAAAATCTATTGTTCCTATTAACGATAAAATAAATATGATTTCCTACCATTTTACTGATTATACATTTATTACTGGCTCATATATTTGTAAAACTCTCTGAGGTAAAACATGAAAAACTCGATGAAGATATTATCGTACGTTAATTATGTTGTTCCACCACTAAAATATATTTTATAGTCAAATATTTCGCTTTTGTTTGTTCAGTACTCACTAAGAACAATTATAAAGAATTCGTAACCGTTTAAAAGGGTTAAATTCAATTGTAAAAACAAGCTAAAAAAGACTCCATTCGCCAGATATGTTCATTTGTAACTTAGTGAGCACTGTAGCTTCTTCAGTGTTCAACTTTTTGCTTAAAATACAATTAAATTGTCCTCTTCTTTTACATTCTAATGAATGTCAACTGAACTGCTTCCATGAAATATTGATATCTCATTGTCATAAGACACATGAGTTGCTTTTTCATCCATGACTACGGTAGCTGCTGAGTATCCATTCTCTCCGGGAACAGTATTATGCTTTGAATGATAATTTTCCTCATCGTATATATAACTGAAGGTTCTATCGCTCACGTTTCTTCATCCAACTTATTCTATATCACCCCACTCCCTCCACCTTTCATAAATCCCTCCATCAGATGTCTCTGCTGACACCAGCGAAAACACAAAGCTCCTTGGATCAGGAAAAAAGGATTTCCAACGAAAGGACATCAGAAGAAGAAAAATTGATCTCAAAAGACGTGATTTAGGACATTAGAGAGATTGCTCCCTTTTTTAGACTGATGGCTACGATTTTGAGACATTGAGCTTTAGTTCCTTCGTTCCATTGAAATACGTGATTTTCTAATAAAGAAAAAAGGAAATTAAATGACGAACTTGTTGAAAAGTTCTCTCATATTACACATACAGATTGATACAAAACTGTCAAATATTGTTGTTTTAATAATACACCGACGTCATGAGTATTAGGATCCAGTATAGTATCCTTCATTTCTCCAGAGAAGAATGGGAAGAGATCCTTTCAGTCGTTATTGACATTTATGTTAATTTAATAGTGAAGAATTTCAATATACATGCAGCTTTCTTTGAGCAATGCTCGAATAATTTCGTTAACTAGGCCTACCGGTACCTCAAAAATATAGTGTCATCAAAACTTGTATTTTTATGTATCCTTCGGAATTTCTCCACAAAAATCAGACTACTTTCATTTTATGACCCTTTTATTTTATGAAACATTATATTATTATTGTGATCTAGCAATCTTAAACAAAACTATTTTAAAGCTTACTGAGATGTCCTCGTTTATGTATATCCGATGACAGTTATTTCCATCACAATAGAAAAGAACTCACTGTGACACCTCAAAATAATGGTACGGTAATAACTGTTTGAAAACAATGGACATTCTATACAACTTTAACATAATTCTATGCCCATCAGTCGACTTGCCGTGCAGTAAATCATAAATGATGCATTTTATTATACATCAGAATCAAATCAATAAAATGATATTATAAAATTATTTCCTTTCTTCACACAGAAGGAAGGAAGCTATAATCACTTTGAACAATGAAACAGTTAGTGCTAACGGAATATTTGTTTGGATTCTCTTTAAAGGTGTTTCCAAGGGGTAAAATAAACAACAGCGGTGAATAAACCGTGGAAATTAAGAAAGAAGTTCAGACTTTATTACGCAGCAGATACGGTAATTGATGAGCATAATTTTGCATATAAAAATACTGAATGGAGAAGTTAAAAATCCCATAAATACATTTGATGTAAATTTTGTATATTCAATTTGAAGTGGTGTTCTTAATCACCCTTTTAATTCTCAGTATTCATTTCTATTCGAAAAAGGGTTGGTTGTATTCATAATTACAGCGTTCGCTGGCTTCAGCCTACCGGCAGTGTTATTCATATAGAGAAGAACTTTAAAATTCAGTTTGAAAACGAAGGTTTGAAGCAAGGATCAGCGATGTGGTCCTTGGTTTGATGGTTATTCAACCAAGTAAAAAAAGGTAGTTGGAAATAAATTTTCAAAGTAGTAGTCAAAGTATCTATACAGCCATCGTAATTTGGACAGAAATGTCGTTGAAATTATTTTAAATATTATATTGGTGAAGTTTTTTTCATAATATGTCATGTAAGAAACTAATCGAACTATATACTTTCGTGTTCATAGAAAAAAAAATCATAATAATGCAAATTCACAGAGAAGAAAAGATTCAAAACAGATGAAAATTTAATTAAATCTGTTAAACAATGTATTGTTAATAATTGGTCCAGAATACACGTTTGTTATATCGGATTCGTAAGGAAGCTCCACATGAATGGTTTTGTGAGGCATCCCTTCCCCTGCTGAAGAATCCCAATGCTATTCTCATCAATGACTTCAGGCGATGAACGCTGAAAAGGCGGGGATGAAGCGCCAACTACTTACAGGGGAGGACAAAGTAAATAAAACGGAAATACGGAGTTATAAAGGTATTTGTTTGCTCGAATTCCCCATTGAGGAATTATTTTTGTTTGCTCATCAAATAAAGAAAAGATTCTGCAGGATTCGCAAGTTGAAGAAAGTAAAAGAATTTACATTACTTCATTCTTCTCTTTCTTTCGATAGCATTGTGCGTAATCTAAGTTTTAGTTCTAAATGCTCGATCGTTTTTCGTTTCTTCCTCTGTATTTTTTTTTGGTATGATACACCTGTTGTAAGTTGGTCATGGTCCATCTAAGAAGCGTCAGATGTTTATACTTTTCTTTTTCGAAAGCAGGCAGTTTAACATAATGTATGGAAAAGGAATAAATTCGAACATTGCGTAATTATATTTTCGAACTATATATGTTAAAACTTTTACAGTTGAATGATATACTTATAATACTTCTTGTATTTGAACGGGAACATGAACCATGTTTTATGAAAAAAAAACTCTACACAATTTTTAAAATAGCATAATTCTGTAATTCAGTGGAGACAACTTCAAAAATAACTTGAGAATATACCCTACAGCAGTAAGTTATTCCTATACAATGACAAAGGAAATGTTTATAATCGTAGAAAGTCTCAATCCCCAATTGGGTTATTTCTATATTTATCATACAATTTTTTATAGTTTTTAACGGCTAATTTTCCAAGAATGCTGAATTGACTATTGCAAAAGCCTATCATATTTTTGTACAACGTAGAGACTATGCCAAACTCACATAATAATTGTAACATAATTTAGAATGTAGAATGGTACTTTTTAATTTGTTTGATGGCATCATTGTGCACGTTCGATACAATAAGAATTTTGCATAATAATGATTAATAATTTAGGGTTGAAAATTACAATAAGGAATTTCAGTGTGAATTTTTACAGGTCGTGTGTAACCTTTTCTTTCTTTGATATTTTACAAATTTATTAGTAAAAATAGGGTTATAGAAACCAAGTCAATAAAAACCAGAAGTATTTTTATAGAACATATAGCTACATGAGGAACGACAACCTCAACTTTAATATTTTGATAGTATAGAGACATTAGTTAATCTTTTCATCAACTAACTCAAAGTTCTCAGAGTGTAGATGTCACTCATTATTGACTTCAGAAGTACGTACATAATTATGTGGTTCTACTACCACTATCAAAATGCTTTATAATGCACATTTCTTATGGTATTTATAGCTAAAAAATTTCCTAAAAATATGAGAGAGAAAAACACTGATCTTATACAGACGGCGTCAGGAAGAAAGATGATAAAGACTTGAACCTGTATTTTTTTCGAGCGGGAAGCCATCTTTTCCAACACACATATCCCGTTTTACTTTCTTTGTTCTCTATTGCACTCGTTTTCCTAAGAGACGATAAACTGTGTTGGAAAAGATGGTTTCCCGTTGGAAAAAAATACTCCTTTAATATTGTATCCCAGGATATATATTACATATATGACATCTATATATTATTGCTGTTTGTAACTAAAAACACTTACTTAAAAATGACTTTATATGTTGTATGTTGTAAAAGTGTATTCATTTGGGCAAGATTGTCAATCTAAAATAATGGCACCTCTTATGTTTCAATATATTTGCAACAACTCGTGTTCGGTATGGTATATCATACTATACTACCAGATTCACAACTTTACATTTAATAATAAAGTTACGCGTACCTTACATGTGAATTTTAAACATTATTATTACAGAAATAAAAAGTAAGATTTCCTTTTTTTTTTTTCAAAGTTCAAACCCATTTCTTTTTAGAACAATGAATTGTTTCTCACGCCATATCAGCATTAATAAAACAACCATACTGAATAAAAGGATATTTAAACGCAATCTTTAATTCGTGGCAACAAGATCAATATTATTTTCATTACAATAAAAAAATATTGCAAGCCTATAAGTATTATTTTGATAAACACAATAGGTTTAGACTGCATTCTATCAAAACTGTGAAAGTATTTCCCATGTTTAACTATGAACAGATGAAGAGTCAACCAGAAATTGATGAAAATTCTCCTTCAGCTTTCAGTACGACGCTATACCAAAAGTAAATTTTATCTTTGATCCCTCTTTTCCAAAGCTAAGATAATTATGAACCTATAATTTATTTTATCTGTGATTAGATGTTTTCTGAATTATTCCTTGGGCATCCCTGCACCATCGTAATTGTCTGCTGAGATTCCACAAAAATAATGACAGACTTTGCTTGAGGGAAAAGGAACCGAGTGGAGCCTTCTCCTTCACCTGCACATATTCTGTTTGGAACAAACAATATATTGTTTGTGTTCATTTCCCGTCATTGAGGTCTTTCAACTCTACAATCATTGGGTTACGGTAAAATATCAATTCCATTCTTTTCGAATTTTACGCAGGAATGAATAATAAGCGAAAAATGAAAATTGCGAAATTATAGTCCCTAACTTTTCAGTCTCTTCCAAACTCAGTAAGATGGTTTGAAGTGAAAATTTCTTTATTAAGTTCCCCTTTCAATAACATTTTCTTCAAGATAGTGAAGACAAACCCATTCCTATTATTAATCTAATTGGTTATTGCTAGTAACTGAGTAATAAGAGTTGAAGAGGAAGTTTTGAAAGACCATATATTATAGGTTAAACGACTTATTGAATTTCCAATTAAAACCAATAATCCAACGCTACCTATATATTAGGGGTCTTATATAGGTGTAGTAACTATCTTATTGAGGCAATGTTTCACAAGGTTGACCCTCTTTGAAATGAGTATTGAATGCAGGTATAATAAAAGCACCAATAAGTCCACTACCTTGGGAATTTATATAGCTGGGCGGGGAAATAATGGCATGTCCGCAGCCACCGCAGTTCTAATGCTTGCGTCATGGTTATAACTTAGAAAAATTATTTTAATGATAAATCCACCTTGAAGGTTTTTTATTGAGTACACGAATGACTCAAAATGAATTCAGCTAACATGCAGAATAAATTTTTGTATGGATAAAAATTTAAGGGTAAAATGAAATCAATTCTGTTTTGGCGTACTCCAATTCTTCTCCCCATCCCTGGTCGCACCCCTACTTAAACGATCCCTTCATGACCCTTCTGGGAAAGACGAGCACTCATTCACGCAAAGCACGGTAAAATTGTTGTTTTTCTTCTTTTTTTCCTTTCGTTAAGAGAAAATTAACAAGTAACAAGACAGAAAAGTCACGAAATATTTAATAAGGCTATACTTACTCATGATCGCTTTCAGAATCCGATACTTGAGGAGGAGGATCCGATTGCAATGTTTTAATTTGACGCTTTTTCCCGTATAACTCCTGATAATACCGATATTGTGGGTCACTCCCGTATATCCAACACACTTTCCACCACTTTTGGCAAGCCAATACATTGTTATTTCTTAAGTTACTGATAGTACGGTTATTCACAAAAACAGGAGGCTTTGGTGAGTCAATAACACTAGGAGTCGTCGTCTCCATTTTTCGTTATCTTCTCTCGATAAAGTTTACACTACATTACACATTCTCGCGTTGAAGTCACCAAAGGATTAATCGGTAATATTTCTTCCAAGTATTGAATTTCAGACTATTTCTGTACTTTTATTCTTCCTGTGATATTTCGCAAGCACAGTGAGCTATATATCAATTTCGCAATCACATAATTACCACAAATTCAACAGAAAAGAAACCAATTAACAAGATCACAAATCACGACACTGCTCAAGTCATACAGTAGTAATTCTAATCTCCTAATACTGCTAGTTGGCAATTTAACGAAATTCACCAAAATTACATAAATCCACTAAAATATCTTCAATTATCACAAATTTTGAGCAAACTATTCCACAACTTAAACTCCCATGAAAACTCGTGAATTCCCGCGTGAATCGAAAGGACCACAACCGCGACACACTTCACTCATTGATGTCTGTGACAAGTTTGTGATGTTATCAGTGGTGTTGACATCGACCACGGGTAGCAGTGCTGTACACGTCCCACTTCATCTGACTTTCCACCTGTTCTGATTGCTTTAAAGGTAGGTAGGGAGGAAAGAAATCACTAGAAACGGAGGAGGTTGCCAAACGTTCAGGAAGAATCGCAAGGTCGAAAGATTAGTACGGAATGTCTTCCTCGTCAAAACAGTAATCATAATTTGAGATTTGGGGAAATAGTGATATAAATCAATCCTATCATAGGCCCAAGAAACTGTTGAAAAGTAATGCGAAAAGTAAATTTTAGAACCACTATAATTATATCAATAATTGCTGGAGTCCATACAGAAAATAGATAGTCTACATAAGATATCATTCAGATAATATAACAGTTTTTATTAATTTGAATAATTTGTTTTATGCGTTTACTATGCTGATGATAACAGATAATGAAATCACGAGACAAAACAATCAGACTAATATTTATTAATATGATTTACACTTTCACCAGCGTATGAGTTGAGAAAAGCAGAACAGATAATTATTATTATCTTATTCATAATATGAATTATTTTAACATTTCGATTTCATGGAATATTTGCCCTTTCTTACAGAGTTAACATCACGAGGAACT
This sequence comes from Campodea plusiochaeta, assembly GCA_034698565.1. NCBI lineage: Eukaryota > Metazoa > Arthropoda > Diplura > Rhabdura > Campodeidae > Campodea > Campodea plusiochaeta. Next base: position 18,478 of record JAQIWE010000101.1, read on the forward strand.
GAAATCTTCATTCTCAAAATAACGTGAATAACACTAAATTGAGAATAAATCAAAGATAAACGACATTGATGATAGAAAAATCCTCAAAGGCAGAATTTAGACCTTGAAAGTTCTGTATTCTATATTTGCTAATATTGATGATACTGAAGTTGTATGTTCATATATTTTATTTTGGTAGAACACGAGTGCTTTGTCGGTGAGTAAAGTGATTTACATGAACATCAATTGAAAATATTTGACAAAACAAGATTTATCTATAATCTTCCTGTCAAAAAATATTTTTATGTTGAAGAAAATTTATACTAAAATTATAACGCAAAGAATTTCTATCTGGAGTGGTTTCTGCCGAAATTTATCATAAATTTTGTTATGTAGAAGCTTCAGAATACAGTACAGTCATTTATAATAACATGATCAAATTAACTTTCTAGTCAATGCTATATATATTACTATATAACAAAATTAAGAGAGTTTGAGATCCGATAAAATTATCAGTCCGCCCGGTAAAATTATCATTATCAATTGGCATATCTATAGTGAGAGTATGGGGGGGGGGGGCATTCACTCGTCATAAGGAAGAAAAATAGGTTCGCTTTTGAAATGCTGCCCCCCACACAGGGTTAAGGGCGGTGTTTCAGACAGTATACATTTGATACATTTCTGTATCATATGAAAAATATCATAAGGAATTTTTTTACTCTGATCTTGTTTCCACTAATGAGAGCACAAATTAAATTTTCTTTTCGTGCAAGCAATAATGATGTTTTTCACTTAGAGTGAGATCGAAAGGGCAGAGAAAACAAGAAAATTTCTTGCCAATACAAAACCGGAAGCAATTATCATTATTCGACTGGAACTTCACCTTCCAGTCATGGACATTATTACTACGCTTATTAACAGACGCAATGCATATACAATGTTTTATTTCTGGTTATTCTTACTGCAGTGCCAAAACTGGTCATAGAATAATATAGACTCCTATTACAACATCGGCAATTCTTATTGTACAAATGGTTATTAAAGGCAAATAAAATATTTCAAAATCATAAATTCTCGGTTACGATTAATATTACTCAAAAATGATGTCGAACAAAGTAACATGACGGTATTAAAATATTTTAGCAAGATTAAATTGTTAGACCATAACAAGAGAACCAATTGTATTACAACTTAATCTTAATAGATGTCACAAAATTTCCCAAACATAATTTGTTCCCCTCCTCGGAAGCGATGAACACATCCACTTTCGTTTTATAATCTTGCTTCGCTGCTTGTATCACCTCTGGGCCAATTTGTCGATTGGCAAATGTGACTGTTGTATTCGTTGTTTGTGGGCATCTTTTTTAAAAGTATGCTAATTGCTAGCGTTACAAACAGGTTTGTCCATTCACCAGCGGCCTTCGAGTCAAGTCAGAAGAGAGTGAAGTCAGAAAAGAAGGAGGGGGAAGGAGGAGGAGTATGAAAGTTTACCAGAGAGATCAGCTTCCCTCAGAGAATGAATAAATGTAAGGAAAATAACAAAACCATTTTTATCTTCAGATAATTTATAAATCTGCTGTTTCACTATAATCTTGCGAACAAGCCAAGGACCACAGCAATTCTCGAAATGGAAGTTCTTCAAAAATTAAAGTCAATTTGTAGTAACCAGATACAAACTATAAACTGTCAAAACAAAGATCGTGCGAATCGAATGGAATTATGTTGTTATAAGTAATAATCAGATATTCAGTCACACTACAAAAACATACATAGAATAGAAACAGTAAATAGCAAAAAAAGAAAGCTTTCGAATTTTCGATTATGTAATTTTATGTTCATTACGACGGCATTCCCTCGACCATTCAACTCTATACCGAAATATTTGGAAGAGGTATGGAGATGAACAAATAAAACTAGAATATGAAAGAAATGAATTATCTTCTTTTCATTCAGAGCACAAGGCTTAAATCATTTCTATAAAAACATCTATCAGAAAGGAAAATAATTTCCTTTACGCTTTCTTTTCATTTCAGTTCTAATATACTTAACAATACATAAATGTTTAATAGTTTCATAATTTCGCTTAAGGAGTTAACCCCGTTTCGCACCATTGAAACTGGATATAGATTAACTGTTATTCAAACGAAACAATCATTATCTCTAACTAAACAATGTTCTACTTATTTGATCTAACCTACAGAAACACACCCTATGAGCAATTTAGTTCTTCAAAATACCACAAAGTAAATATTATTTCATGTAAATGATCATTTCTATTTTTAAATTTGTCTGTTACTTTAACCCGAATTCACCCTCATGGAGATAAGTGAAATTTCATCCCCTTTTGATAAGCATACCAATTCAGGAGATATAATACCATTTCAAGAATATCTATGTACATGAAGGGGATGAAAAAATATAGTTCATTATAACGTGGAAGTTCTGCATCCTTAATTAATTCATTTCTAATTCAGTATAAGTTATATGAGTATTTTTGTATTTTCATAGTACGAATATTGAAGTACATTTCATTCATTATCGCATAAAGCTGAATGAAACTCTATTTATATACAGTATTTCCTAAAATATAATGAGAAATACAAACACAGTCACCCATTGTTGTATTTCTCACTCTTTACGGAGTTTCCAATAATTACTGCAGTACTGTGACCTTACACATAGTCTAATACAAGAAAAACAATCTGTTAAATCACAAAAAAAGTTAAGACTTATTCATACCGGAATTTTTCTTCTCAAAATGTAACGTTTGGCAATCCTAGTGAAGGAATTACAAGGAATTAAATGTAAACTGTGAGTGAGGGTATAAATTTGTCATTCATGGACATCAGAAAGGTAAGGTTTATGAGTCTGAAGGGGGAATTGGAAGGAGAAAGTTGAATAGGTATATAGGGACAATCCAACAATACTGTAATCAAGCACCTGTTGGAAACTTCAATATTTGGGGGAAAAACAGAAGGAATGTAGTATTTTTTGTTACAATACGTTCAACTTTTACAATAATCGGCAGAATCTTAATATTGTTTTAGTTTATCTTCATTCCCCAGTTTAAATTTTGTTCTGAATAAATGAAATCTACTTTTCAAAATTTGTAATATTTCTCCCTCAAATTGTTGTGGGCGATGTAATCAAATATGGAGTACTCCACCTACCAACAATATTCTTGTCAATTATCCATCTGATGCGTAAGGCAAGACAGAACATCAATTATTGATTTGGAAATTGCATGAAGGAAAAAAAAGATAGAGACTTTATAAAATTGGAATTGGTAACAATTTTCTGTAATCAAAAGTAGCTTTCAAATCTTGAAAGCAAGTTATCAGTCATTTATTAAGAGGGGAAATGAAGCAATTTAATGATAAAAATGTTTATTAAGTCTTAAAATATAGTTCTTACACAATAATGAGATTGTCAAGGTAATAAGTAAACTGACATAAGTAATTGTACATGTTCTCGTAAAAGAGTACATTTATGGGAACTCATCACTCGTCTGCATCTTTTATTCCTTTACGTGACTTCCTCCAACCATTACATAATCTCATAATATATTAAAGGTAATTCTGCATTCAACTAACGTTAATAATATTTCTGTAGGAAATGACTGACTTTGCTGTCATTGTTCCGGTAATATACAAGATAACAAATACTATTTTTAGTTCTACATTGTTTCATATTTTCTCACATTTCAGAAACAGTACATTAATTATAGTAACACCATCATGCTCATTCGAAAATTTCAATAATAAAATGTTAGTTTAAGTGCATTGAATGTAAAGGTTTAGCATTACCATAGTGAGATTTTATTAGAAAGTCCATCCAAAGCTCAATCTTAAGTTAATGACATTAGATTGAATAATTTTTAAAGATACAACAATTAGTAATGACACGAATGAAAAACAAGAAGAATATTTCCTATAATATATAACCTTTTGTTAAGTTATTTCTGTTTTTTGAGCAAAAAGAAAATTGCAGTGAAATCGGATGTGTGAACTGTACTTTCATGTTCAATTGTTGGGGGCTTACGACTTTTATTTTATGTTGTTTAAATTTTCAATGACTATTATGGTCACTATTATTAATAGCAGACAATTGTGTATGTTGTATTTGTCGAGAAACTGATTGACTTATTTCCAACGAAAGTGTTATTTATCACCATCAGGAAAGAAATACAGAATTTTACTTCTCATATCTTTAAATACCACCCAACAACTATCCATTCAATGTACCTAAACGTGTTATTATAGACTTGTCAAACATGAATGAGAACGTGTCCTGCCAGTTATCTCTTATCAAATCTCGACTGATAATGAAAGTTGAAGGTAAAAATATAATTTATAACTTCTGTGGACTAATGTTTGAAATTCAAAAGAATTCATCATTCTCAGCAAACACCACAATCCAAAGGCTTAGCTTGACGCATTGACCGCTGAAAAGTGCATTATCCTCGAAAAATAAAAGGCAACTTGAACATTCCTTCTCGATTTACAAACAAGAAACAAAATCTTGATGCAAAGAAAAGCTCAGAGGCAGCAACTTCGATTGAGTGCATTTGCAAAAAGAAAACCGATGAGTATTTGTTGTAAAGTCGATTGTTGTGTTCCACTCCAGCAAATAATTCTCACACTCGTTTTATCACTCATTATCTATAAATTCCCCCACCACACCCCCTTATACCCCTGCCTGTTAGAAGGTCAAGAGAGCAAATCGCTCGAATGGAAAAGAAACCAATGAGAAAGTATTTAAAATATAATTTATGCAGCCTAAATAGCCAGGACCGGAGAGAAACATAATATGCCGAAAGTAAATATATGATTTTGCATTCATGTTTATAATTCAATATCTCCTGTTTCTAGGAATACCTAAGGATGATTATAGTTTTTTCAAGCAGGTTTGTCATAATTTAAATTGGAATCATGATATACTTTCATACTGTTATGCTGTGTTACCCATTCGTATAGGGCATTTTCAGTCATTTTCATTGTCATGAAAGTGCAAATCAATGAAAATATTTGTTTATCGATGTGATATAATTTGCTTTTCTACGAAAATAAGTATAATTTTCATGGTTGATTAAGTTATCCAAAATATATATTTCAAGTTGGAAATCATAATCATGAGCTTTCCTAGCAACGACATTAAGACCGCAAAACAATTATTGTTGCTATAGAATAACTTATTATAATTATCTTCAGAAATTTTGCAAAGTGAGGAACATCTAAGGAAATTATAGTGAATTGATAGCAATGATCACAAATATTTTTAATGGGATAATTCGAAATTGTCGTATTAGATTTTATTCTGCGTGCAAGCATATATAACTTTGAACCTGAACTGGTTTTACAGTGATCTTTGAAAACTCTGCAATTTTCCAGATATGCCATTATACACTACAACACAATTTTATTGGATAGTGCACAGAATGCACACAACGTAAATTTTTTACTACTTACAAAGGAAAATATATTGTCCCATACAGATAATATATTAGTAAGGAATTATGGGACTGCGGCTTTTTCAAATGCTTCGAATTGAGTGAGTAATTATTTTGTATTTGCCTGACATTATGTGCATGCGGAGAAATAAATTATTATTTTCAAGGAGAAACCAGTAAATATACATCCCAAAACGTTGTTAGACATCTTAAAATTACAAATAAAACATAGTGTGCTACCAGGCATAATATTTATAGTTTTTTCTGAATTTTAATAATTTACAAAACTAATTTAATTTTGGAGTAAATTATAATTAAAATTAAATAATGTTGACAATGGTTAAGAGGTGGATGACATGATCGGTTTTGTTATTTTGAGAAAAGTAATCGCAGAATGACAGAAATTATTTATACCTGAAAGTTTAATATCACATTTCTCTATAAATAGGAAAAAATATCATTTATGGCAGGTGCAGTTTATTTTTGTCAAAGTTAATCCAAAACATCCAGGAAATATTTATCAATCAACAGTACAGTTCTACAGAATACTTCAGAGATCTTTCTTCAAATCTGAATTGTTTTTATATTCAGGTTTAGATCATTTGGAAGTCTCCCAAAATATATATCAACAGGGTTTGGGGTTTACGAAGTCACAATATACCAATACAGATTTCACCACCTCATCATCTATTTTGGAGTAAATCTATTACAAATTGATTTAGGGGTGATTGGTATGTACGTATACAAATAATACCCCCTGATGGGCTGATGTGTTACAATACCATGACAGAGGATTTAGTATACTTTATTGCAATTTTACACAAATTTACCATTTTTTTTGTGTTTATTTGCATCTTTTCGACATATACTATCTTGCTTTCATTCTTAAAATATCGGAGCAGAACTTTTAATACTGATGTTGGCTAACGTTCCCTTTAAGTATATAATTTGTGCTAATTGCAGCCTATGAATATTTCATCCAGTTTACTTCCTGCGACCTCAGGTGGAACGCTTCAAGGGTCGTGAGAATAAAGACAATATTTTATTTCAATGTTTGCTGGTGTGGGAACTATATATACGTAACTACTCGACTACGGAACAGGTGCTGTTTAGGATCTAGCTTTGCTGTTGCGAAAGAAGCTCTTATAAAGAGTACACTTTTGACTTTGAAAAGGGTTAATAATAATTATGTAAGATATTATTCAGTTAACTCTAGGTGTTTCTGGCACCCTTTACGTAAAATTTAACCGAATCAGAATATAAATGTTTCGTAGTTTAGTATTCATGGCATGATTTCAGATTTTTTTTATATTGGTTTATTGCCGAATATTATAACTTGCAGACAGTCAGGGCATCGTAAATCTTGATCTGATTAAAAAGAGCTCGTCGCCACTTCTCTTGCTCCTCAAACAAAATTTCAAATTTGCATTATGAAGTGCAGAAATTTTATTATTCCAGTAAAACAGGTGGATACCAGATACCAAGATTTCGTTCGTAAAAAAAGTGAAATTTGAAGAGCAAAAAATAAAACTAAGAAAAAAGAAACAAGAAAAAACTGTGACATTTATGTAACAAACAAATTGTACAATTTTATTAATCCTCTTATTGCGGTGTCTTTTCTTAAGACGTTTAGTCGCTACTTCTTCCAAGTTCTCAGGTTTCATCTATAAAACACCAGATGGGGTGGGATGATATTCGCATAAAGAATTCACGAAGCAGGTTTTAAGATATGCTAATGTACACGCTCAGATTTATTTATTACAATATCACGGGGAGATTATAATAGGTAGCCAATAAATAATCAACGCTGGTTTATCATGAACTGTGTAACACTACGTAATGCAGTAGGCACTCGTTGTGTTATATGGCTTAGAGGATGTACGTACAATGTAATTTTGTAGTTAGTACCGGTTGTGAAATATGGATTTATGATACGGTGACGGCTTCTCTAGCACGGCATGGAATTTACAGCTTTGAATCATAAGTTAATGAAATTTAATGCTCAGAGGAAGTTTACTGTGTGATCGGGATAGTTCGACATATTTTTTATTTCCTATTATAACATTAATTTCCGTTCCAGAAACACATCAGTTTCTATCTAGAATCTGTTGTTTTATAGATAGTTTGTTTCCTGACAATATTACAAAAGTTTTGTATATAATAAACTTATTTCTGCATTGATTTCTAAAATTTAAATTATAGAGGGACTTCACAAAAATTACACTATTTACGATACAAGAAAATGTTTAGCAGAGATCAAGTTCTTCAAATATTATTTCACCTTTATGGTTCTCTCTTTAATTGTGATCCATCGATGGGGAGACGCCGTAGATGAAGAGTTAATGAATGGGGTATTTTTTTCCTAATCACTTTTATTAAATTTATTTGTCTTTTTAAAACAAAAAGAAAATGGCAATCTGAAACTGTCTCATTTCCATTAGAACTTCAAACTTTCTACCCTTTAACACAAGTTTCCTACCTATACTTGAAACGTTCCAGGCAGTAGCAACTTGTTGGTAGCGTGCTTCACAGGATAAATGTTTATTTGGGCAAAGCATCAGATTTCCTCATGATAAATTGCAGCATACGACACTGAAGCTATTAAAACTTTATCTTCAATGTGACTCCAGGGTAATCTATATATGCAAAATGGCTGACTTTAATGCGATGAGTTCGTCAGTTAGGGGAATTATGGGTTGTGTCACGTCAACACGGAATTATGCACAAAATCCTATAGGTGTTTGTTCACACCCAAGATATGGTATGAAAATTATTTTGAAAGGGTTACATTAGTTCTACTTCACATGCAGTTGATTTTTAACATATTAAAGTTAATCTTAGAATATTTAACAAGATGAAACATTTGTTAGTGTACAGCATTTATAATCTTATTAGATTACTAAATAATTTTATGAATTCTGCAAGAGTGAAAAGAAGGAGACTACTTTGAGAAGCATAATCAAAGCAAAAATCTCAATATATTTATCTCAATAAAATTGTGCCGTTTGCATTTCAATAACAGGACAAAAATCGTCGTCAATGGAGTCACGCATCAGTGACAATAGAATTTTATACTACACGATTTTGCAATACAAGTGTTTAAACTTTTTTTTTTTCTTCGTTTTAAAATTTCCCAATCGCAATCGGTATTGTAAGTATAATTTAAATGGCAATCTGTAGTAGAAGCATTCATCTCTCTCGGATCAATAAATTCAAAGAAATAATTTCTTCTTCAGTGCGAATTCATTCTCGAGTTAAAAAGATTTCGTTCCCACCCTCCTGTACTTTATTGCAAAGAAGAAGTTTTATGTCCTAGAGATTGTTCTCAGGGGATTCCCAAGACTCTTAAAAGGACTTTTTTCAAGAAAGACAATTCAAACATCACACTGATTTAACCCTAAGGGTCGGATAGAGGTGACATACTGTTTCAGAGTTTTCCTCAGTGTTCTAATCTCTTTAATTTTCAGTTTAAAATGTTTCCAATTCAATGCTGAATTTGAAAATTTTCCATGAAAACTTAATTATTTTTTCAGACTCGATGTCCATTAACAGATGTAACCCGAAATTCGTTCGTAAACTTCGTACGATGTTATATTGCAAAGTACACCATACACTGCGAATCTTTGATATGATCATAAATGATTATAACTTAGTATAATTGTGTCTGAATGGTTCACAATTATGCAAACCTCCTTTCTCATTGATGTATATGTTGTGAATATTGCTAGGATCAATGCACAAAAACTCCGAATAAGTACGTTCTATGTTTTGGATCCATAGCAGCACATAAGTACAGTATAATATAAGTATACGAACAGTGCACCTTGCATTTTTGTTCGGTTTAAATTTAATTTCAATTTCAGGATTTAATTTAATAAATCAGTTATTTACAGTCTACTTTACTTTTTAGAGATATTCGTTTCAAAGCTGAGAAATAAAAATCTCAATGTGGTACGGCATGTTGTATCAACATCTCTAACACTGTTGATATCGCTTTCCGTAGAATATAAATTACCTTACGTATCAGGGATTCCATATTTTAATGAACAATGTAACTAAAAATAAATCCGCCACACTATAGATATACCACATAAATCGATGAAGTAACGACGGAGGCTGTGCAGTGTTGATACAGCCATTAATAAAGAAGAAACAATAGTTTGTTTCTGTAAGTCTTTAAACCCAAGCAAAAGGATCTAATCGAAGAAGCATATAAGAACAACAGCAAAGCAACTATAGCAGACCAACCAGTATTTCGTTTATACCTGTAACCTATCTCATAGAGACTCTACCACCTACTGTATCCGCCACTGTTTAAAATTCCTCCTCCTGTCTCCTTTTATAGCACTCGAGTTGATTTGGAGGCCCACTTTTTAAACAGTGTCTAAATGAAGTGGACGGTCGTAACTTTTATAAAGCTTATGTGGGATGCACGGGAGAGCTCCAGGAGGAAAGTATACGGGCTCTATATATATAGTATAGTTACAGTACCGTAGAGGAAATTCGCATTGTTAATCCAATCACACAACAGCTGTGGCGAGTTAACTTTAAAGAATGGAATAGGTTAAGGTGGGAAAATCAAATCTGCTTGGAAAGAGTTTGTTGAGTTGTTTTAGATAGACGTCATCCTGAAAATAAGAAACAGCAGTCTCTCTTCATTGTGTCAAACAATTTTGCACTTAACAACAGGTGCAATATGCAAACTGCAATCTTATTAACAAACTGATCTAATTGTTAAACTTTATTCTTTCTTATGCTTCCTTTCTGAACACCGATATGCTTATTTCTGGTAATTGAAGAAAAAAAAATAAGTAACACTACACAGTGCAAATTTAGCTCAAATAGTGGCGCGAGTTAGACCTGTTTATCGCTAATCAGATATTTGGTTTTTACGTATAGTTTGTTCCAGTTTGCGATAGTTCGTTAAAGATGAAAGATGTCAGCATATTGAAACCAAAATCAGTAAACTGAAAAGTCTGGAATGACTGATTTTGTGGAGGTCGGATGTAGAAACTACTTATTATAATATTATTACAAAGCGTATATACTTCTGCTCAGTGTTCACAATCCGACTCAAAATCATTGTTCCTCCATATTCATCTAGTGGATTCAGCAGCAGCCGTAGAGTCAGTTAGTACTGAAATGACATCTCTCCATCCAGCAGTCCCACTCCAATTATGACTCACATAATTTCTAAACTTTATCTTCCACAATAGTAATTACAAATGCGACACATGGTGGCACTGTTATGCAGGTGACGAAACCAAATGATTATGACATGGGTACCAACGAATGAAGAACTATGTGACAGATTAAAACTCAACGAAAGTCATAATAGTCAACCACGTCACTTTATTACAGTAAACATAATTCAAATAACTTACTTAATAGTTTAATAAGTTATGACACTCATTTTTGGTTTCATAGTATATACTGTAGATAGAAGAAATAAAAAAAAATGGGAACCGCGAACAAAAAGATTGGTTAGAAGTTCACAAAATCAGCTGGAAAAAATTAAGTATTCCAATGAACATATCGTTCTTAAAGGTTAAACAATGTTACAATAATTATACCGAGAATTATTTACTTATTTAATAAACTATATCACTTTTTTAGAATCTGAGTAATTAGACAGAGAGTCAGAATTATCATCAGGAGAACTGCCTGAATATTCTGCCCAACCCGTGCAGTGCATGGATGGGGTCCACGGAAGAAGAAGAACTGCCTGAACTAATCTAAATCTCTTAATTTCAGTTAACCAAAGAGGCAGAGTCACAGTAATGGCACACTATTCCGCTTATAAAAAAAATATTTACGTATGTCAATTTTACACTTTACATTACAATGAACATAATTTTTGTGTGTCCTTCCTTTTAAAAACCGTCTTTTCTGTTTATTGTAGAAACTGCTACAACCTGATAATCAAATATAGATTTCAAATGTAACTTTAAAAAATATATTTGTGTTATTTTTTTCACAATGGAAATTTGTCAAACAGTTACTTTTTTTCAAAATAAATTATGTACCTGATTAAAAGGATTATTCTTTTTAGCAAATGTTCGAGAGTGTCTTTCAATAATAGCACAGTGCCGTCTATCGATAAGTATTGGCAGCGAATTAAAAAACATATCATATGTTACCTTCCAGATATCATGAAAATAAATCAATTACTTCTAAAAAAAAAAAAATTTCATATTCTTTGCGAGTTGGTTAGTGGTGTATGGTTATCATTTTCATCTTTTGGTTATCATTTTCATCTAGCAAAATGCTCGTAGGGTGTATTGCTGTAAAGGAAAGTCACACAGCAAGTTCACAAACGAAACTGCTCCTCGTGTCACGAAACGCAATGAAAAAATTCTTCCCTCTGTTTCCCATGCGACATCACATGTATTTTAATTATGAAAACCCCATTCCGACAAATCAAAACGTATATGCAATTACCAAGAGATCTATTAATATTCATACTCGCTTAGTGCTCATGTAAATACACGCACAATATATTGATGAGGAAGTTCTAATCATTAGACAGATGCTGGTTCAGGTTTACAATGCTCAGACAGAAGCCAATAATTATTCTGTAATAGAATATTGAATAATTTGAAAAAATTCGAAACTATATAAAGAAGTTCGTGTGATGAAAGATGGAAAGAAACCAATAATATTTGTAAAGTAAAGTAGCGCTCCAAAATCAAATCATTATTTCAGTTTGTACTAAATTAAACAAATTATTGGTGTACTCTCAAATATCAATGTTATTATCCTAATTTTCTATCATTAAAAAACTGGAATTATTATCATATAGCGATTTTAACATAAACTTAATTCTGAGTTTGACACGCCAGTTTTCCACATCAAAACGTCAAACTGATTCAATTCAGTAGTAATTTTATTCAACTATTGCTGCTATCTATATTTCCAGCAGGCATAATACAAAGTGAGCAAAAAAAAGACCGATTCCAAGACCTTATAACTTTTGAAACGAAAGTGGTATCAACATGAAAATAATCTTGTAGGTTTCGAAAATTCGAATTTTGAAAGGGCATTCGATTTGACATTCGATTATCACATAATTATGCCACTGCAAAGTTCACAACCAACACTTTACCATGATATGCTAACCACCTCAATATCTTATTCCGTTCTCGAATAGTATAAGATTCCAAAATCTGTCGTTTTTTTTTAGCCAACTGTATATTACTTAAAGTCACCAGAAACAGTAAAAATAAATCTTTTATTTCCTATTCAACATCAACAATATATTTTAGGAATAATAAAAGGTGTGTTGCTCCAACAATCCCAGCCATTTCCAACTAATAACAAGAGCTTATTGAAGAACACCTTTGGTGATATAAGCAAAACATTCAGCGCCGGAGAAGTTAGTTAAGTAAATGATATCCATCTAAAACGCTCCAAAGAATCTTTGTCGGCAATCATTACAGCTAAATACAAAGGACTCAATGTTATTTTACCATTATTAACTGGTAAGACTCAAAGACTGGGTGTTTCCTGTACGTCGAAATAGTAAACATCGACATACAAAAAGGAAATTAGAAACAAACAGTCCAATGATCAGAAGATTTTTGTGCTTTAGCTGAGCAGAATAATATTTAAGAATTGGACAGCGTCACAAACGTTCTTTACTGGACAATATTAATAAAACATATCCCCACTCTTCGCTTTTGTTAGGTGCCAACTCAATGAAAAGTTTTTGATTTGATACCCCTGCGTACGTGCTGACAATCTCCTCATTGATGCACAGTGTGTTGCCAGTACTGTTAGGATAAAGGAATATTTTTCTGGCAGAGAAATAAGAAGATGTGGGGGAGGAGGGGAAAGAATGAAAGGTTATAAATTTTCCATGGTCACAGATGGCAACATATTCTTTCGTATTGTATTCGTGACCGGTTATTAATATGGAGATATTTATGGAAGGGATGTTACTAAACAAACGGAATAGAAACGACTGAGGTACAAATTGGATACTCAGATGGAAAATAGAATTGAAGAGGGGTTGGAGGAGATAGGATTTCGAACGTTGCAGCTGCGGGGGAGAATTCACAAGCATTTACAATTGTTACGAATGCAAAATGATTTGTGAAGAGTGCGTGCTTCAATAATCTTCTCTGATGCCTGTGGATTCTCTTGAAGATGGGAAAAATATTCCTGGTTTCACAGATCCCTCGATAACCGTGAATCTAATCAAAATGGTATTTTCGGGATTTTTTTTTTTTTTTTTACTATTTTAAAATTTCAATGGCATAGAATAGTATAGAATACTTTCTGTTATACAGATACAAATATTCCAATATAAGTTCCAAGCTGTTTTTGCAGGTCATTCATTTTTAACGATAATTCTGATTCTTGGTTCATAAATACAATTCTAAATCTGAAAAATCGTAGGTCTATGGGTAGATATCGTGAAAGTTATGTATTTTTTTTTCTTCAGAACTTTTAATTAAAAATTACGATTTAAAATTGGAAAATTCGATTTTAAAATAAGCAATTGGGGATTGCTTTCAGTTGGATTTCCGATACTCCATTGACAACTCGTTTCAACTATG
>JAQIWE010000102.1:0-32300 GCA_034698565.1 Campodea plusiochaeta
AGGGTCTTGGCTGAAATATTGACAATATTCTGTATTTTCATTGTGGATTTAAAACGTATTAGCTAGAAAATGATAAAAGTATTATGTTTTATTTTCTGAAGTATAAGAGAATATTTCCTGTTGCCAGTGATAATTTTGATCACTATCAATATCTTGTTCTCTTCTACTGAATTATGAAGTAATATAAGTAGTAAGTACAGGAGCATAGTAGTTTAGAAACTTCAAATTTCTCTTTGAAGTGAGCAAACATATCAAGTTTCTACACAACACAGTATATAACGGACAGTTTATACCATTATTTCGAGGGAAGTTTGCATTGTAACTCGAGTTTCAAACATTTCCGATCAAATACTTCCAATGTTGGTTACAAAATATCAAACAATTCATCATAGTTTAATTACGCTAAACTTTTTTAATGCTCAGCACAGTAAGTAATATGCCTAAGTTTATATAAAATCTGTAACTCACTTATTATTTTATTAAAGAATGATTTGACATGTAAATAAAGTTAACATTTACTCGATATTAGTATGAACACAAAGATGGAAAAATGAATGGTCTAAAAGGAATTGATATGTAAAATACAATGAGAAAAATCACAATATTTTTTAATCGGATTAAATAATTCATTGGAAGTGTGGTGAAGTATTTTTAGTGATGTATGTATATTTTTCTCAATTTAAAGTAAAACACAAAAATATTGCATGACGTGACAGTTATTGAATTTAAAAAGAATCTGTTATTGTAAACATTGTCATTTTTACTTTCCCGATACGTCCACGTCTGCAGCTGCTTTTTATATGGTAATGCTGCAAACATGTTATTTTCTTAAATATTATTGCCTACATTTCAAATAAAATAACAGAATAAACTGTAAGAAGAAATGAACTTTACAAACATCAACTCAAAATGATTTTTTTTTAATACTGAAATATGAATATTTGCTAAATAAATTTGTTTTGTAAATTCAACCATGCTGACTCCTCTACGCTGGAAATCAAAATTTTCTTAAAGCTTTAAGAAAATTGAGTAATCGCATGTTGTTACTGATCTTTGATTTTGAACATGCAAACTATGATTCTAAGTTACATTTTCAAATGATTAAAATGCGAGGATGATTTGGCGTACAGTACTGTTAAAACTACTAAAGCAAAAATGCTGAAGTGCAAAACAGTCTTTAAAATTGACTTATTCATATCATGGAATTCTTTGTTTAAAATTACTAAAACTACGCAAAAGCATTTTAAAACTAATTCAATAAAACAGTTTCATCTACCAGAACGGCATCTATAACAAAAAACAATATCACATAAATTATATTTTATTGTGAATTTCATATTTTCGACTTTCCAAAGTGACTTTTTCGATAGAGGTACCTATAATTTCTGAATATTTAAATGTACTGCAATTTTAATATGAACGGAGAAAGTTGCAAAGTCAGTTCAAATAGTAGCGGGTTTTGTATTTCCTATTTTTTCTCCACGGTACTTGTATATGGAAATGTAGTATCGCGCAAACTCCCTGTATTTTGGTCTTTCTCTCTCTTTCTGCCGTTCCAGCAGTTGTAGAATCTGCAGGTTCATTGTGTTACGGACGACTGCAGGAAACAGTTTCATTCCAATCGGGTTTTCCCGTACAGTGCGTCGGCCGATTCAAAAATTCACCGAGATTCAATTTTTTTGGAAACTTACTTTAAGCGATATGCATGTAATAAGACTTTGGTGCGGCTAGTGTTGTTACGTTTACAAACAAAAAAATGTGTTTTTATTTCTTATTTATTTTTATTTGAAGATACTTAATATAGTAGTTTGTAGATACATTAAATGAATTTTGAAATGTGGAGAGTATATACGAGTGCTTTTAAAACTCGGAGTGAATGAACATAATATTTGAAATGTGGTGATTTTCCAATAGTGTGATGACTGTGTCTATTGTTTCTAATTGGGAATAATTGTTAATCATGTTTAATGCTCCTCTTCTGGTCTGTGCTCTGAGTTGTCTTCTATGTAGATTCAATGTTGCTTTTTCCATTACAGAGGATGAAGGGGCCGGTAAGTACCTACATTTAATATTAGTACTCGTTAAATTAATACATTTATACCTTATACTATTATTTATACTTTTACTTCTCATCAAGAAAAAAGTCGCACGTGCTTACACGGTGTATTATTTTATTTTGTGCAGTGAAGGTATCTGTTAAAAATGTTACCTAGTTGTACTGGTATGTTTTCATTTCATGAAAGTACTTTACGTAATGAAATATTTTGGTAGAATTTGTGCTCCAGAGTAGCGTTTCATTTTAATTGCATAAAAGCAAAATGCAACGGGAGATATACTAGAAAGAGGCATTCATTTAATGATGAATCACTTTTAAATGTGAATTCTAACAAGCTGCGCTTTTTATATTCAGAATGGAAATGATGAAATCGTTTCATTAAAAAGCACTTCATTATTGGAGGATAATATGTAATATGGTATACAGTTAGTATATATACTAATAATATGAACAATTTTATACGATACAGATATGCGTATTTGTTAGTAATGATACACTGACTGTATAAATCAAAGAATAGTATTCAAATATTGGTTCAATAATTAATTTTTTGGTGAAATTGACGTAATTATAAATAGTTTGTTAAAAATGGAAGTTTAAAGATTGCGGCTTGTTATACACCGCTTTATTAAATAATACGCCGGTAGGATGTCGGAAGCCATAATTACTGCTTATTAGCGAAATTTCGTCTCCGGGGACTAGGCAAAGTCCATTGTTATATGGGACTATTAAATATCACAAAGTGTCTGATATTACTGATACTGTTATTACATCCAATATCTGAAGAATTCATATGGAACCTGACTGTATTGTATCAATATCATTAAAGAATTTACTATTTTTTATAACGTTCAGTGATTAATAACATTTCTTCATAAAGATTCAAAATAAAAACTTAATCAAATTTGATGTCCCATTTTTCCAATGGGTATTGTATTTTTTCCACTCGCGGCAAACAATATTCTTGAAATAACAAACCGTACGTTAGAAAACAACGTAGAAATTCCTTTAAATTTTTTGTCTGTCCTTTTTTTCCATCTCCATTTCTTCCTACTACTGTTTTGTAATTTATTGAGTGGCCCATAGCATTCGTATAATTACGGGAGAAGTTTTAATTGGTTTAATGACTTTTTCTAAATTATATATCTAAAGGGCTAATATATCTTGCAAACAAGAACATTACTTTGGGTGTGAGCTTGAAGGTGTTACTTTCATATCTGTAATTTCGGAGGCGTTTGCAAATGCAGTGCCTTTTCAATGATTCCAAAGCACACTATGGAGAAGATAGAAGTGCGAGTAGATACAACAATTCGTTTGTTAATATGAATTTTATTTCATATAAAGTTAATATTTCTCGAAGTGTTTTTTCTATCGCAACTTACAATTTGTTTAGGTTTGTTTTTTGTTTTCATGTGAAGTTAGCAGTGGTTAGAGTAAGGTTCCAAACAAAACTTTTTTAACTAATAAGTACTGTTAGTAGGTGGATAATATTTGGAATAATGGAGAGTATACAGTTAGTATATGTCGACAATAATATTTTAAGGTCTCTGATTTTGCACTTACTACCTGTAATCAGATTTTGAAGACTGTTATATACATGTAAAATTATGGTATAGCTGTGAAATGTTTCTATGAGTCTCTCAGCATTAACCACAAAATATAAATGTGCGACTGGAACCATTTGAAAATTTTGTTAATTATTTAACCCGAATGATTATATATGCAGTTGGTATTATGTGAACGTTACTATAAATTACATTTCACTAATGACCAATAATATTATTTCATTTTTATAAATAATATAACAATAAGGAATTATGCTGTTGATTAACATTATTTAACTTGTTTTATAGGTTAAATTATAGCATTGTATAATGCAGAATATCGTACTTAATTTGGATTCTCAACTTCATTTCGGTCTATATGCATTCAATTAAGAAAACATAGAAAAGTTTCTCACTCAGTAATTAAAAGGTTTAAACATTGTTATGTTCTAATAATCTACATAGTCTGTACAATAGAACTTTATTCGACACAGTGAAAGTGTATATAAAATTGTGATTTTACGAGTAGTTTTAAATTAAACATTCTGTAGTAATAATGAAGTTCTTTGAAAACTTACTTTCTTCTACTTTTTCCGAAAAAATCTGATCTTCTAAACAACGATTCTAAATTCCATCTTGATTATCATACTAGACAAGACTCTCATCGAGGACTCTTGAGGAATATCTTAATGAAAACTTCACAATGTAAAATGAAATCAATAAATCTATGATATCCCATCTAGGGAAAGATTTCAATCTTCTCAGTTCTCTTTGAAATTCTCATTTGGGTTGTACAACTACAAAATCTAACACCAAAAAGGGTTAATTAATTAAGGCAATCTCAACCTTTTCATTTCTCAATCCCTTTTCAATAGGAAGAAAAAGGCTTTGGGAATTTCTCTCAATATGCGCCACTCATAAAATTGATGCCCTTTTCAAGATTTACATATAAGTACATGATGGAATTTGCTGGATTAAATTTTAAATCTTTTCAAACATGCGATGTGTCGACATTTTTATCTGTGTTAATGATTGTTATAATTGAAAAAAAATTGAAACAATCACTGAACTGTGATTTCATCCATTGTTTTTTACAACGGTAATATATATCAGTAGAACTTCTTTATTTTTCTTATTTAACATAGTATTGAATATTCTAAGGAGTGTAGAAAAATATCTATAAACTCTGAATGTAGATTTCCTTGTGAGTTAGTGCATTATCTCATAACAAAGTTGTAAAAGTTTGAAAGCAAGATCTTCTGTTTCAACATCTTCCTGTATTTGAAGAATCAACATATTCCTCTTTGGAAGTTATTTCTACATTAGAATTGCTAAATTTCTTTCTCGTATTTTCTTCATGTCAAATCTTCCATTATCTCTTCTTCTTCAGAAGATACAAAAATATTCAAATTGATCTTTTGTTTCGTATTGAGGTACAAGAGTGTTTTTTTCACTTCATTACTTTCCTTATATACGGCGATGGTTTCAGTATAGGATTATCTTTCACTGTAATTTCTCAAATTTCACATGAATTATGTCTTCAAACATAACTCACATATTTGTATGAAGAACTGACACATATTGTAGAGGGTATTTGGGCATTGTAATATTATGTGGATTGGTGACTTTATGTCAATTTCTTGTTCTATGTGATATATCGACGGGATTTATTTTCACACCTACTTCATTGAATTAAAGATCGTGACGGGTCTTGGTTTATTATTTGTATTTTTCTACGAGTGTCATATTAAAAAAATGGCGACTTTTACTGCATTTAAGGAATTTTCATTGTCCATTTAGATCTCGGAAGTAAAATTTAACTGTACAGTACTCTCTTTTTCTACAGTGTATACGCAAGCATATATTATATTAATTTAATACAACTAGATTATACTTGTAGGTTAAATGACTTTCTAAGTTAGACGAAGTGAGCTTATTGATTAAGAAGCAGTTATATATTTATTATTTTACACATACAATGGGTTTAATATGATTTATGTATGTTACTTCTGCTTGAAAGATTGCCAAATAAGTTTCTGTGTTAAATTACAATGTTTTGGTTAAAAAATAAATAATAAAATTCAAAATTGCAGTAATCTTCAACGGTTGTTATATAACCAACCCATATTGTAAGCTACATAGTCATCACGTATGAACACTGTATATGAATTCAGTGTAGAAATAAATCTATAATTTACGCAGGTATACAACATGTAGATCAGTGATGTGAATATAATATATTTCCCTTCCGGCAATTGATGATGAAAACAACAATTTACATATTAGTTAATGAAATTATAGTACACTACATACAGCTCAAATAAATATTTCTATCATAATAAAAGAAAAACATAACGTCACAAAATTTTGGTACAATTAGCTGCTAAATAATTCACACATTATTATGAAGTTAAATGAAATTCTACACTGAATGAGACTGTACAAGTATAAGCATATGATACGGAATCTATACAATTATTATTTATTCCTTACCGTAACAATTTACAGAAAGGTAGAAATTTACTATTTGTACAGTGAAGAAAATAATCACATTTTAGTGCATCTGTAATATCAAAATTTTTCAGACCAAGTAAGCCTGAGAAAAGATACGTAAATCACGATAGCGTACTGAAACAAGATAAAATAAACATTTTTTTTTCTAAATGATTGATTTTTAAATTGCATTACTTTCGTTGCTATCCCAGAACTTCAGCAAGCTTCGTCTGATGTGTGGTTTCAAATTCAATTACATTATAGTGGAAAGTTGCTTTTAATTCCACCAACCAACAGCAACTTTACAAATATATACAGCTAAATACAGAACAGCAATAGAAAGCCAAAAGTTTCTCAACTTTTATAATATTGGCATATAGTAATAGTATAGTAATGTTCGCCTGCTTTTGGCGATTGGACTTCTCAAAAGCCATCATTTGGATGATTGCTATACTGAGATGGACGGTACTTGTAACTTTCCAATATAAAATATGAAATATCTTTACAAATTTCTTAAAGTTGCTTTTCTGCTGATGAACAAAACTTTAATTTTCACATAACTCTGATTCATCATTATTTAACGTATACTGAAACTATGTTAAAACAAATATAACTCTGGAGTTATATAGTGTACATTTGAACAAATATAATCTCTGTTGTTATTTAGTAATTCTTTTTTCTCTCCATTGTTTTATGATGTACATTCATTATAATCCGTAATCCCTTTCACGAGTTTTTTTTTGTAATAACCTGACATATTTTAATTACAATTTACTTTTATAGCATGATATACTGGTGGAAAAATTCGGTCATTACATAATGTACTATAACAAAATGCAATGTATAAAATAGCAGTAATCTACAATTTACTCTACGTAATGGAAAACCTTTCTAAATTACACGCTATACTTTCTTGATGACTGTCATTACTTCTATTGACTCTGAATCCAACATGTTCAGTATACTCACAACACAAAATTACACTCTCTGCTAAGCAGTTATATTTAAGGTACACAACATTGTGTACTTTGTTATAACAAATAATATTACCTCATTTTTTACTTTATAGTAAAACTACTGGTAGCAGAAAAGAACATTTATTAATATTGCTCATGTAAATATCATATAATTCTATAACACATAAACTTCTAATAATCATTTTCTGCGTTTTTTAAAAGTGCTTCTATCGTGAACATTTTTTCTCATAAATATATTGTTACGTTGTATATTTTTCAATCCCCACATGCCGATTATACTGACCGTGACATCAAGTCCTCGCCTCTCAATGACATTACGTCACATTTACACTTACTCGAATATAGTTTATATTTGTGGTTACTTCACAGTTCAAACACATAGATATAGAGAATAATAGGCAGAAAATATAAAGATATAAAATAACTTCCAAGTATAATTTAAGAAACCTTGTAACCATCCTTCGTCTCCTCCATTATTGATAATAGCTCTGATCTTGAATCCGCACTGCTGTATACTAATTCTTCTTGTATTACACCCAAGATGTCATGTTGAATCTTTTATGGCATTGCTAACGAGCTAAGACTCGACCAGCATTTTCCATCGTAAAATACAACTTGATAACTTGTTTTCTGCCATACCGCTATACCCTGCTTTGACTTTATATTAAACTACTTAGTAAAATTGGCAGTTTGCAAGTCGACATTACAGATTCTTGGTTGTAGGTAGAAGGTTATATGAGTAAGGGGAGGGGAGGGGGGAGAGAAAGTTTTGCCACTGTGGCAAAAGATAGTTTCGTTCTCCTAGTAGAAGAGTTGTGCATCTTATTAACCCTCGTTAATGAATCTTGCTATTATCTTCCGCAGACTAATTTGGAATGAAATGATCCAAATATCAGGGTCGGTTGAAGTAAGCAGCAAATTTCAAAAAGGATTTCTTCTGGGTCGGGTTATTTTTGGTTAACGTTATAGAATACTTTTTTGAGAGAGAGAGTTAATGATGTTTATATAATATGTCATTTTTATAAACTTTAGTTAGTTAATTGATAAAATAAGGGAAAGAATGAAAATAATTTAGAGTTACATCTTTTATGTATTAAATGCTATTATACTGATGCATTTCAGCCTGATAATTATATAATTTATATTCAATTGAAATATAATAAATATGAAATAACTCAAATATACTGACATATCAAAATAATAATAAAAAGTTGTATAACAGTAAGTTACACACTAGCACCCTTTTACAAATATAGGTATTCATATGATATATTTACTTGCGATAAATTAGCAATTGAATCCATGTACAGTGCATTGTCATAATATGGATATTTTACCGTGTTATATGAAAAAGAAGCGTGTAAAACCCTGACCTTGGGGCTCATAAATATGACCTAAGCACTTCATAACGCTCAACTAAGCTATCAAATAGATTTATGAAGCTCATATTTCAATGACATGAGGCTTTAGTTATTATATTAGACTCTTTAAACAAGCTATGATTTTTTTACTCTTCGTTTTGTACACTTGATAAATGAGATGTTATGAAAGTTTCCTCCCATTTTATAGTTATGTAAAATATTTGGAGGTTTGTTTGCCATTATTCCCAATGTCATTCACTCGGACATTTATTTACAATGTTGTTCATGAAATATTTTTATTCTTATCAGTGTTAATTGCTGTTGTAATCATACAAAATTTTATTAGTATGAAACCAAATTTTTTATTAATATGAAAAACGTAACTAAAACTTGGTATAGACTCAACTTTTTTTAAGTTGTATCATAAAACAATTTAGTTACAATTCTCATCATCAGTATATTTGAACTAACACCATATTTACTTAGTGAGGAAGATAAATTAAGTAATTTATGATGATCTACGTAACATTATTTTGCACGGCACTGTTTTGTTTGTGTTTTCAATATATTGATGGAAGTTATTTCAAACTAGTCTACACGTAAAGCTGAGTTCTTCACTTTTGCGGTCATGTAGACTAGTTGTTAATATAATTGGGTCAGTTCTAATGGCCTCTGTCTTTGCTTAGAAGGTATACTCGTATTTCTAATATCGTTAGCATGATGGTATATTGTCTTAACTAATGCTAGTCTTATCTTTTTCGAAATCTTTTAGCATCAAAGTAAATAATGATCGAATTTAAAGTAAATAATGAACTGAGATAACCCAACGTTGAATTGTGTTCTATTTTCATTGTGAAAAACTTTATCATCACTTTCCACGTATTTTAAAGTTAATTCCTAATGACAATTTCCAAACACTCTTACCTTATTCTATAGCAACCATAATAATAAAATTCCTTTCATTCCTTAAAGTATGTACTAAATAGCAAAGGAAACGTCAAAGATTTCAAAGGCTTCTGAATCAAGTCTTGACGTCTTCTCTTGACATGAGAAGAGCTCTTCCTATCCTCTCTATGTATTTTGGGCTATAAAAGCTAAAGCTTAATTAAGGTACCATACTGTGTAGACGTATACATTGCGGATAGAAGCTCAAATCACTGTTTGTTGTTGTTCATTCACCGATATAGGAGAAAAGATACTTCAAGGAATAGGATATTTGGGGTTTCTTAATCATCACAATTTTCTCTTCTAAAGTAATACTTTCTGATATTTAGGATTCCCTTCTTCATATGTACATACGGTACCATAGTGGTATCAGCTTTGTTTTATGAAATGATACCCGTGAGCATCACTTAACTAATGCTTTCTTATTATATTTTTGTGAGGGGAAGTTTTCTGGAAAGAGTTCAAATTAGTTGAATTTTCTTCTTCTTTTTCAAGGATCAGATGGTATTTTGGTTAGAAATGGCATTAATTTGCCAAAGAAGGTTTTTTTTCTTCTGTATTAAAGTGAATTGTAGGGTATATATTATGTTATACAGGGCGTTTCTTTATATTATAAATTGGAAGAAGATAAGTGAGGGAGGAAATTTTGAATGTTAACGATTTTAATTAACAATTTCTTCAAGATATAAGTAAAATGAGTCGGAAGAGGTACAGTAAAATATAACCATCAAAAGTCTAATCATCAAGACATATAATGGGAAAGATTTATTGATTTACTCATCATAGTTTGAATCTATTTGTTTATGAATCCTGGAAATCAATTTGAATATTTTATAATATCTATGCGTTGTCTCTTTTATTGACTTTATGTAAAGTGAAATGTTCACGTAACTGAAACTTGCCAGTTGAACAGGCTGCTCTCATATTTATAAACTGGAACAATAACGCGTAAAACATCTTAAAAATAGGTATAAACGTCATGTGTTGTCACTTAGTTGCATTCAATGTTGCAATGAGCTTATATAGTAAGCATCGTGCCATCGTCATATCGATGATATTTAAAATTTTAACTGAAAGAAAACGGGAAATCATGTGAGCATTTAATATTATTTTAAAAATTAGTATACTCTGTTCAATTTCGTAAAATATAGTAATATCATTATGCAGTATATATACTTTTGAACTATGAGGAAGTGTTAAACGAAATGATTGTTGAAATATTTTTTGTAACCACCTTTATATTGAAACTGTGTAAGAGTTCTGTAACAACAAAAGCAGATTTCATCCTTTCTCCAAACATATAGGAAGATACAGAGGAAACACTTTTGTCTAAAAAGTAAATTTAACATTTGACACGTTCTTGAAGACTAATGATTTCAAATCACACGCACCCTGTTTTACACGCACACACCATTTAACTGTACACTTTACCAAACATACTAAGATTAAAATGAAGGAAGAAAACTTATTTCTCGAAGAGTTGATGAGTCAGTTATTTAAAAAAATAATTGAGAAGCTGAGGAATTTATTTTAGAAACATCTGAACGGCATCTAACAAAATGCATCATTAATGAAAGAAAAGGGAGGGGGAAATGGGGAGGTTGGAGAGAGCAGTAGGAGGGGGGGGGGGTAATCCTTTCTCCCTACTTTCCTACGCCTTGTATTCCCTAGAGGAAAAAAATGTACTATATTAAGCTTGATGAGCCATTCTGATGTTATGCTTTAGTGAGGTAAAAACATTATACATAATACTCAACTCATATTATTTTGAGAAGATAAAGAAAGAGGTAATAACATACAGAAATTTTATATAAGAATTAACTTTATAGTGATAAATGACTTTTAAGTTTTCATAAGTAAGCATCACTTGACATATTTTAGTAAGTAAATTTTCCTCTTTATAGCCATTGTAGCATAGAAAGTAAGTGCAGTCATAAACTACTAATTTAATATGAGACTAAGAAACTTCTTTGTAATTTTTTTTTCTAATATTTCATTTATTGTATGCAGGAAATAAAAATATTGAACATAAGAAAACACTAATCTCTAACGGAAAGGGTGATTATTGTAAAGAGAGAAATAGTATCTTCTGAAGCAATAAAATGAAAAGGACAATGTGGATTCTTTCTTTCTTTCTTCTTGTCCTCAGAGGAGAAGAAAACAATGAAATTAAGAATGACAGTTCTCCTAGTGCTCCCAAGTATAGGGTTAAAACGCTACGTCTTGTCAACGTCACTTGCAGAGTGGTCTTTTCAAACGCAAAAACAGATGAATGAATAACATCTTTCTTAGCTCACGAATAACAAAATACAATAACAAATAACATTACTAATCCTTAGTCATAAATTTTTGTTCCATCTTCATTTTTTCTTCTTCCTTTCTCCTCTAACCCGTTATCAATGTGCAAAGAGTTACTATTGAATATTATGAAACAACCTTCCTCAATGAAGTACATCTTTTCGCTTTAAAGATTCTGCTCTTTTTCTTCTCTGACATGCTGTTTCAAATGAACCCTGATCTTCAGGAAAAAAAATCCCAGAGGTCTATTGAATATTTTTCTTTCTTCACAAAACTGCAACGGCAACTACGAAGGAAAAACTTTTGGCTTTACTAGCATTAGCTTTGAAAATGTTTTTGCTTGTATCGAATAATATAATTAACTTTCCTGGTGCCGACACTTTTTTACGACCAGCGTTTCCACTCATTAAATGTGCCATTTCAGGAAGATACTTTTAAAGGACTTTGAAACGACTCTTCAAGATTTGGATGTCTGATGTGCCATTTAGAGAGTCATCCGGGAAGTTCTCTTAAGGGAATTTATTTAAAGTTATTGTTTACTTTACAATTAATTTAAGTTTTGGTAGATTGAGGTAGGTTCAACTTTAATAAAGATATTTTACATTCCAATTTAAGTACAGTATTTTTTAAATTTCAATGTAACGGTTCTTGTGCATTTTGAAACAATCGATATAGAATGATATTTAGAAAACATCAAAACTAAATACAAAAAAACATAAAATTATATATACCCATATAGAATTGAAATTCCATCACGATCATTTTCCTACTGCTATATATTCCATGACCGAACGAGTTCTTTCTACCATGCAATACTGTATCACCACAACATCAACCGGCATCTGCATTATTTTGTTTTATTTTGAAAAAAAGTGAATGAACCACTGCTGTGTTTTCACGGAGAAAGTCATTTTGTGTTTTTTGTTCTTCGTACCCTTAGTTTTCCACTTTCATTGCAAGTGTATGAAAGTGATTGTTAAAAAATGAGAGTTGGGAAATGAATACAAATACATTGTGGGGATAAGGGACTTGTATATCATATGTACTTTTCACTCCACATTTTTACACCTTCTTTCTCTTCTACAGCAGCCCAAAGAAAAATGCTTCTGAAACTCTTACACCTCGTGTTACTCTTTTTTTATTCCCCATAAAATCTTCGCATTATGTTTCAAATTAATGGAATAAAAAAAGTTGTAAAATGTACTTGTAATTTTAAGCACTCAAGAGGTAGGTCAAGATTAATTAATAAATAAAGGAGTGAGGGTGTGTGCACAAAATTAGTTTGAATTAATAACAATCTGAGTTTTATGAGATGAAAAAGTAATGACTCCCAAAGTACACTGTTTTTGTTTTAATAGGTATTATTTTTGTATTTCGTGTTTTACAATACAGGTTTTATTATCGGTATAATTATCTATATGAATGCTTTTTATTTCTCATTTTCGGGTTATTATCACTCTGGGAAAGAGAATGGTACGGGCAACGGTACATTCAAAGTCATAGGAGAACTTCCATTAAAGGAAATTATGCAGAAAAGATGATTTTTCACTTTATAATAATATTTCAAGTACGATATAAATTTTGGTTTATGGTCAGAGCGTTAAGATTTCTTCCTTTTCTCTCTCTTATCGCATTTTTTTATTCATTCAGCAGATAGTTGCATGTTTCAAGGGAGATTTCATTTTTTATATACTTAACGGTTATTTTTTAAATACTTTTCTTTCAAATACCAAACAACAGTATCACCTTTATTGATGATGTAATTATGTAAATATGAAGCTAATTAATACTTTTAGGATATCAGTATAAAATAAAACACTTTGGAGTAAACGGCACTTCTTGATTTCACAGATTCTAAATATTACCGTAAACATTTTTTTATCTTCACTGTATAATTTAGTCGTAAATCATGATTAAATTATATTAAATATAAAAAAGAAAGCTCAGTTGAAGACAAACTTTCATTTTTTTATATAAATTTTCGGTCAACGTTTTAAAAACAACATTATGTTTAATGCATTACGGGTGAACATTTACTACTACTTCTTTCAATTCGACTACTAAATTCGAGAGATATCTTATTTACAGTCTATGTTTATTATAACAGTGTAAGTCTATTGAATAGTAAAGATGAATGTTATTATTAACTAAATGGTTATATCCAAGTCCATGAAGATTAATTTTTACATAGAAAGGACATAATATAAAATTCTTTGAACCTAAAAAATGATTAAAATTTCATTAAAAATATTATAGTCTGAGAATTGATTAGTGCCATTTTTCATTTCATCTACCCTTTTAAAAGAATGCATATGACCCGTAATAATGCATGGATAGAACACGAAGGAGTGAACTAATATTCCCCTCTGCCTTTATACCCTCTGAATCTTTGTGAACTGGTCATCACTATGGGAGCAATTAATAAGGGAAGTGCATCGCTCAAACAACTCAAACAATTTTCAACCTCCGGAATTAAAATCTCACTTTTTTTCACTTCCAGTTTTGCTTGTTTTAATTCACTGCTAGGAATTCAGTAGTTCTATTTTATCATTTTTCATTTGCTGTTCATTGGATCTTACTGTTATTAGAAGGTATTAATCCGTTTTATTTTGTCTCATTTCGAAAATCAAATGTAGGTTTGGAAACTGTTTTTTTTTTTTTTTTTCATTTTCAATCCTCATATTATTTCTTACAACTCAAGAATCGTTTTCTTCATCTTTGCAATCTGTGTGACATTAATTTTCTGAAGGTTTCTCTATCAAAAAACAAATAAAAACAAAACCCAGTCACTTTTCAAACCAGCAATAATTTTATCATTTATTTCTAATTTTCAATAATGTTTCTCCTTTAATAATAAGCAAAAGTTTTCCCCATAAGAATACAAAAGTCTGAAGATTTGATTATAACAAATAACATCATTATTAAAGAAGATGTAATCATATCTTTACTTCACAAAGACATACCAAAACAGAAACAAGTATTTTATTAATGATACTAGTTGGATCAAATTCCGTTCAGCAATCGAGTATTCTATACTACAGTAAGTTATCAAAGCTAACTGATTCATCATTATGTATAAACTAATAGAAGATATACAAAGTTAAACCGTCTATATACTCCACTAATATTCTTCTACCTATTATTCCATCTACTAATTAGTTGTTTTATCTCCTTAGTAGAAGATGTATATGAAGCAACCACGGCTTCTTAATTCTAATATTTACTTTTCATTGAGTTTAGTATGTATAGGAACGCAAAACTGGTTCTTCCCTCAAGTCTATCGAGCAAGAAGTAAGTTTTCCTCTACAGAGAGTAGCAAGCAGCAGCAGCATAGGGATTTGTAAGAAAATTAATAAACCTCAATCTGGTAGGCCTCTGTTCCCACGATGCTCTTCTCCTTTTCATGTGTGGTTAGGGGAGGGGATCATATAGGATCGTGTATCATCATCATGTCAACACAATCTCGACCTTTCAGATAATGTATCTGAAACATGATCGAGAGATACTTTTTATACAATCGCAGAAAGAAATAATTCGGGAAGTGAATTTTGAAATTAAGGATGTTCATTTGTGTGTGATTTATGTGTTTCTTTTAGATCAACTTTTGATTAAGGTCAGGTTAGATAAATTGTTTAACTAACTAGAAGATGAAACTATTTCAATTGATGAAAAATTGTGATTTAGTAGAAAAAAAATTGTGGTTTATAGTAGTAAAAATTGAATAATTATGTAATGTCTGTTAAATCCTTAAATGTGTATCCTTAAATGCATAAATGTGGCAGCATTTCAACCATTTTATTTAACTTGCTAGAAGTCTTAATACGCAAAACAAAATTTCAGTTAAACTGCGGATAACTTGATATTACTTTCAAAAGTCTTTTTAGCGTCCTTCAAAACTTTAACCTGCAAAATTCTGCGAAGTTCATTCCACCGACTTTCTGCAATCCGAAATGGAGGTTTTACTGCATTTCATAAAAGACTTGTATAGTTAACCAGTGCACTCTTCTTTCTCATTCCAGAAGGTTCTTCAAGCTTTCCACTAAACACTTTCCTCCAAAATGTTTCAATTTTGTATTTCATTAAGCTCCTAAGTAGGATTTAAATTCAAAGACAGTAAGAGCTCATCACAAAGCAGACAAGATCAGACTAAGTTTTCAACTATCTGACAACTCATGTCATTTTTTATGAAGTCCCTACGAAAATCCTCATTAATTTTTGAATACTAATTGAGAAGCCTTTTTTTAGGTTGTCTTTTTTCTGTGGGTATTTGAACCCTCCGAAAAGAATTTTCTCATAAAAAAAAAGACTGTGGAACAAAGCCTTTCCATGAAGAAAGTAGCTTCTACATCATTAATTAACTTTCAATTTCTTTTTGTTCATTTGGCAATTAACATTCACCTTTCTGACAAATGGGTCTCAATGAATTGTTTATGCAGTATCAACATTAGCACGCCATCTTTCACTTTTTCTATAGAACACCTTTTTATTGATTCTATTTTATTCAGACTTACTATTATGCAAGAATTCTCACATCAAACCTATTTAGTGAAATCTGAGACTACTACCAGAATATAATAAATTATCACAACCTAATCAAGATGAAAAAATTGCAAATGTACAAAAACAATTCATTATAATTGAATTATCAGTTTATCAAGTAATGTTTACCTCAGTAAAATAGAAACGGCCTATTCTAAAACATTATTACATATCTCCGTTATTATACCATTTTCAGTTTCTTTTTCCATAGGAAGATACTAGCAGGATTTGACATTATTTTTCTTAGATTAGAAAGTATTCCATAAAATTTCGCTTCACCGTAGATGTTGCAGTATTTAGTTTCAACAAAATCCTAAACTATAATATTGCTCGATATTATGATTATCAAGGACATTTCATTTACAAATTGATAGCAATGAATTTTCACTTTCATAGATTTCATATCTTAACTTGCTGTGTGTCGCTGTGTGTGGTGTGTAATGTGAAATTTTAACTTTCGAACATGCGTTTTTCTCTAAAGCACCTTTCACAAATTCAAAGTGAAACAAGTATACTTTATGAGCAAATGCATAAAGTAGAAATGTTCCAAGCAGAAAATATAGACATTTCATATGTAATATTACCATTATAACTTGTAACTGTATAATCCTGTGGATTCTGTGATGACTAACTTCTTCCAATAAGAATGCAGTTATTGGATGCTTTTCTAAACGAGGTTATACGTACTGGAATTATAGATAATGCTGCATAGTCGATTCACAAAACAATTTTAGACAAACTTTTATTATACTTATTAAAGATAAAGCAAGAGTCACATTTATTAAGAGAAGATAGCATTCAAGATGGAACATGTTAGTGTAAAAGTAGTTAGTTAGGAATAAATAGAAAAAACTAGACAAAAATTAGTAGTGTAAAATAAATAAACAGACCTCTGAATAGTATAGATAATAATTTAAAGGGGTGTTTTTTTTTCCTGCGGGAAGCTATCTTTTCCAAAACAGCGTCTCTAGCGAAAGCGAGTACAATAGAGAACAAAGAAAGTAAAACGGGATATGTGTGTTGGAAAGAATGGCTTCCCGTTGGAAAAAAATACAGGTTTAGCATAAAATTTCACATACACTACCTCAATAAAAGACGTGGTGAAACTATTGAAATCTTATGTATTGCACCCTCTTCTATGTAAATTATATATTATATATCTTATAAATCAACCTCATAACATATATTGAATTTCTGAATATATTTAGGATTCTCAACAACTACATCAATACAGTTTTTTGCTTCGAAGTAATTCTTTAATCCACTATAATCTTGACCTATACAATTCAAAATACAATAGGAACCCTAAGTCGTTTTTAGAGTAGAAGAATAAATACACTAAAACAACACTCTTAAAAGATAATTAGAAGATAGAGTGGACATTCACATAACACCAACCAAAGAGTACTATATAAACAAGACTGTGTCTTTAACTGACCTATTTTCAACAACCATTTATCTTCCACGGAATCACTCTGGGGACATCATTGTTTTACTTATTTCTTATGTATGACTTCTTTTACTCTTTCTCTACTATATACCGTTTTATAATATTTAAATAAGATTTTTTTAGGGAATTACTTAATATGTACCTTCTTTAGTACAATAATAATAATTCCTCAATTTATTATAAGGGAATGCAACAGAAAAAAATAAATAAATAAAGAACTTGATGAGGTAGAAAAAAGAAAATAATGGATGTATAGATAGAATAAAAAGTGAAAGAAGGGAAAATCCAATAATAGTTAGTATAGTAGTGAAAAAAACAACTCTCAACTGTTGAATCGGACAGTACAACAGTGTTCGGAGGAGTGTATATTTTCTTCTTTTTCTCCTTTTATTTCCTTCCTCTTGAAGTTCGAAGAGAGACTAAAACATAGAGAAACAGAAAGAGAGAGAGAGAGAGAGGTTGAGAGATTGTTTAATTTGGAGTAAGTGCGTTAACGGCAGACTTCTTCGTCAAACAACATTAAAAAGCTCTAAGTTCACTCGTGACTTGATTCTTAAATTCTACATTACAAAAGCACTTCTCTCTATTTCTGGACATCAGGATTGTAAACATTTAATTGAGGAAGTGGACAGAAAAGAAATTTGGATGAATTTTAATATTTCTGGCTTTTACTATGTGACTGAATTTTGAAATATTATTATTATGTAGGTTGCCGAAAGTTTCTACTATACGGAAAATCGGAATCTTAAAAAATGACGACGTCCACTTATTACCGCCTACTGAGAATGAACTATTCTTACTTAAAATAAAGCATTAATCCATCAAACAAGTTCCTTCTTTCGGTATTCTACAATCTTAGAATATACACATTGACAACTTTAAGTACACTTTAATGTATTTTCAATATTACTATAAATTACAGTTAAATCTGCTTGCTGATGGTTTCCTTTTATTATGCCTACTGGATAATAAACTCTTTAACAATATACCAGTACCCTATTCTTTAGTATAATTTGGGCACTTTGCTATCCAACTAGACATATAAAGGAGAATAGTACTACAATGTGCGTAACAAAGGAAGCGGAAACTTTCAGGTCAGCCATTACTAATTTATAAACTCTCTATCGATCCAAAGTATATTTAAATTTCGTATATAGAGATTCCTAAATTATACATCTCACATCCGGTACTATTTATGAAAGCACAGAACAAAATATTGTGTATCTTGCACGATGAAAGCTGTACAAACACTCAGCACCACAATTAGACACACAAATGACAACTTAATCAAATGGGAAGAGTAAAGAGAACAGGAAACAGACAGATCTCAAATCGTTGGAAACTCATTCAGGAGTAAATTACGTCATAATTACAAATGTCTTACCATAGTAGGTCGACATTATTATTTTAATTTAATATTTTTTTCAATACAGAGCGTATGGAATTTGAACTAAAGAAACTTTATATAATTTATTTTCATTCATTTTTTTAAAAAGAAAGGAGATAGCTAATGCATTTTATTTTAATCTTCTTGAAACTGATTTATATAGCTCTTAATAACATACAAGTTTATTGATACGGTGACGTTCACCAAAATTATATGATGTTGTTTATCGTGAATTAAATAAATCATAGCATGAAATGAAATTAATTTTGAATAGAAATTTAAAATATTTTAACTACAAGTATATTTTCTCATATGTTGGTTTGTTACATTACGTTTATAAAAGTATATGAAAACAGAAAAACAGTAATAAATTAGGATGTGATATAGCATATCCCATTATATGAAAACATTTAAAATAATATTAAAACTGATTTTATCCATAAAACTGCCAAATATTCTTATAGGCAAAAAGTCTAGGCATGTATTGAAATATTCAATAACACATTTTGTAAGTGGGAGTAAAAATGAAAATAGACATGTCCGTAATAAAGCATTGAAAGGGGTAATTTTTCTATCGATTTTCATGTTCCTTCTATACGTATTTATTCGTAAGCACGGATGTATATATATATATCACAAAACCAAAAATGAGGAAGAAAGAACACGCAGAATTTAGTTTACCTTGAGGCACGGCAGCCACTTGAGTACCGTGAAAAAATAGAAAGTAAGTCACGGTACCTTTAAATAGGACTAAATTTACTTTTAATGAATTGTTTCAAACAAATTCACTTTTGGTTATAATTTAAAGAATCTTAGTATCATGTATACATGAAAATTCAGTTATTTGTTGTACATTTTGATATTTATATTATAGGAAGTTTGAATTGAAAATCGGTGACTGAATTTGGTTAGAATATTTGTAGTTTTATTAACATGTTTACCATTTAACAATAGACACCTTTATGGTTAATATTTCTATCGTTATCTTCAATTCAAAACAGTAAAATTAATAAACAAAATATCTTTAACTAATAACAGCACATTTATACAATGTTATCCATGTCACGAAATTAATGAAAAAATCACTGAAAATCTTACTCAACAGAAATATACAGAATTATCCATTCAACTACACATGTACTGTACGATCAGCCATGATGTTTTATTACAGGAGAATATAATACATTCTAAAACTTCATATCAATCAATTCCATTATCTGAATAGCAATTTCTCCATCAAATATTCTATCCGTATTGTATTAACCATTATTTCCCCCCTTTCAAATATTCACCATCTCTCACTCTATTTATCCATTGAGACTCACAAGAGTTTAAAAAAAAACTCATAAAGCAGCAAGCAACACGAGAAGTATATTTCACAATCCTTTTCTTCATTAAAAATTCTCCAAATGCTCCAGATATCGATCACATAGGAGAATGAATTCGCTTCGTATAAATTAGCTTTTTAATCAAAGATATCTGTCACACAGGAGAATTCAGAATTATGAAATTAATCGTAGAGTAGATGCTGAGAAATGTAAATTTCATATTTACGACGATTACATATATGTATGAAGTAAGAAGGAAAGGAGAAATTTTAGGTTTGTTATGAGAAAAAAGTAAGTCTCAATTTGGTGTGTAAGTAACACATTACTTGAAGGAATAATCCCGTCTTAGACATGTTTTGAATGAATTTGTGAGAAATTGAATTTGAGACATCATATATAGTCACAGCCGTTTGATACTCCTTTCACTTGAAAAATAGTAAACAGCAGTCGGAGTAATTCGATAAGAACAAAAAAGATTTCTTCTGAAACATCTCAATGATATCACATATAGTAATATATATACATAATCATAAAATAATGAATTATTTAAGGTGATGTGCATATATAATATATATTATTGTTTATTATTTGCATCATAAATATATTCATATTCATTAAAACTGTTCTCATAATATTTATTAATTACATTTCTGTGAATTAAGCATTTACGCGTACTGTAAGGGATCAAAATATGACAATATGTAAACATGACCAACAATTACTGTAATGGCATGCCCTTTAACCTTTTGAGGAATAATGTAAACACCCATACTTTAGTAAACGTTACATCTTGATAATATCCACTTAGTGTAAGTAAACTTCTTCAAAATAATCTCTTTGACCAAAGCCTTAAGGTTTCAACATCTCCTATATTATCATACTTTTTGCACTATGTTATTTTAGACTTTCAAGGGTCAGTTGGTTCAAAACATAATTAATAATGAAAACAAAGCAAATTAGTCTATAAAATCATGTGAGAGAATAACTATAGAGCATCACAAAATAACAATCATGCTGTACACTGGATATGAGGACGGAGAAAAAATCATTTTTATTATCTTTGATTGAGTGTAAGAATTTGTATAGGCACTATATTTCAAAGTGGTAATACAATGATGGACAAAAATCCAATGTTGAATACTGATATTGAAAGTATATTACTTAAATTACAATATTTGTTAAGAAGTTATAACGTTTCAAATATATCTTTTTATCAGTAAGACTTTGAAAAATCAAATGTGTACAACTTACAAGAAACAACAGCAAAAAAAATTCACGAATATATAACTGATACTCAAATTATATTCATTTATTATTTCCTCAAATATTGAATTTGAGAGAGTTGAGTTATCAAAATTATACATGTAGACTTCATACATTGCATTGTCGCAGTATATGATAGTAATAAAATATAAAACGGAATCTACAATTGAGATAGTGCATTATAGATCTACACAAATGTATATTCGGAACAAAGAAGCTCCTCTATAGCAAAATGAAGAAAACTATATTATCTTTTATATTAATTTCTAACACCATTGACAATTGTAAGACATTTTTATCATTGACTGATATAAAAGATCTATACAGTATTGGTGTGATTGAATCGATTAAGAGCATATCTGTCGCTTCATTCCTCTACTGATAGATTTGATGAGCTGTTTCAATAAATTTGTGTACATACGTATTTCCATACCAAAAATGTTCATGTATTGATAATAGAAGAATAACGCCTGAAGCATTAACTAGAGTATAGTAGTGGATTCTGCAGAGGGAATTTATTTCATCATTGTTCATTCTTCATATACGAGTAAAGTGAGTGTTAAATGAATGGGTAATTAATGAACATATTTCCAAGCTTTTTTATCATCAAAATTTCCGGATACTTTTAAAAAAATGGATGTAACACGGAAATCGATTTGTTGGAAAAGAAGTACTTGTCTTGCTACAAACTCGCCCAAAGATCGTCGAAATAGGGTCTGTATATAGCAAGACAATAGATGTACGCGAAGTAAATTCAAATGTGAAAAAAGTTCAACATTTCCTTATATTTATCTGTATGCAGATTATGTGTGGATTAACGGATATATCAGTAGTTTAATCCATCTCGTAGATCATTTGTAAGCAAGTAATGACAATCTTCCTATGTTTCTGTCCTTCCTATTGAGGAAGGGCTATGTATGACTCTATTGCTTCTATTGCGTGAGTTAAAAATCTTCAGTTTTTATAAAAAAATAAACCATATACGTTGATTTCAGTAAAAATAAGAAAGTCAACGGCTTGTATAGTATTAAAAAATTCTTTAGATTACTTTAATAATTACTGTTTTCCTGTTTCGAATATTTAATTCATGTTTTTATTAACAACATTGCATATCAATTATTCTGTAACTGCATTCCTTTAATTAAGTAAAAGGATTTTGCAAAGTCAGCATAAAGGAGAAAGATATTAATTATAGCAATTTTAAATCCACAGAGATTTTTTTTTAATCTATTTATAGAAATTATTATGGAATTGTGACATTTGGCATTTCTACAGCATGTCTTATACAATGAGAACTGTAAAGAAATCCGATAATAATATATGAGTTGGTGGTATATGAATGATATATTTTAAAGATGAAACGAAGAAATAAGGCAAATGTATATATTTTCTTCCATCCACAGCTATACTGTACCTATACTCTAATCATTCAAATGAACAGCTTAGTAGAAACACGAGCAATTAGCTAATGAATGAATTTAATGATTTTTTCCACTTCTTCCCCTGCAATTATCTTCTTTCGCTTAAATGAAACTGCACTAAGACTTCAAAGTTTTCAAAAATTCACATAAAATATTACTTTTTTTTAATAATCAGAAACTCCGCAGTATGTATTTTACATCTCTTCATTATCTTTTATATTACACTCTCTTTATTTCAACACTAGTTCAAAAAGTAGTTATGTAGTAATATTTTGTTATTAAAAGTAGTTTACCATTGACATGATATCTTTACTTAGATATATTTGTATTATTTATATATAATTTCGGTCTTGCTGTAAAACTTGTACGAATTAAAAGATCGCAAACATGAAAAGTGAATTATTTCACGTGATTTTATCTTGCATTATACTAACAGACTGTGAAGTAGGATTTTATAACTTAATTAAGAACATATTTAATTAAGAAAAAGCACTCTGTGTCTTTAAATTAATTAATCAATTTAATTTTAATTAATGATCATAAATAACCTCTTAAAGGAAACTACAAAAAAAGTAATAATAAAAAAAGAGTTCACAAATAATTATAGAGTAGTAACAATAGAAGCATATTCTTCCACCTAAATTTAGAACACTGTTGTAATTTGTATGTTTCATTTTTCTCTTTTTTGATTATCAGAGCGTGTATTACCTTACGCACGAAATCCCTTTTCTTTTTCATAGACAAACAAATGCATACAGCGAGTACAATAGTCTCATAGTGTATTTATAAACCACAAAAAGGCAGATAATTTATCAATAATTGATGTCTGTGTTTTTACCGTGTGTTTATTTTAGTAAGGTCTATTGTGTTTCCGAACACACAAAAAGTCCGGATTTTAATTATTTACACCTGTCACGAAGTCATATTTCTTTCGTCTTACATTATTCTACAATATCTCGTGATAATTTCATGTTGAAGTGATTTTTATATTCATTACAATTACATGTTTTCATTACAATAAAGGTTTATTAGCTGCGAATTGTTTGAAGGAAAACTTTGTAGTATAATTAGTTGATATATAGTCAACGCACGGTTTTATTTGCAAAAGGGTAAAATTAAACAATGTATTTTCAATGCTTTTCAAATGAAACTAATATCTGTGTTATATGGAAATATAATTACATGCTAGAAACCATTTTATTACTCTCGCTGAATAAAATTTTTTTAATTACCTTTCTTATACATTATGAGAATAATGATTTATTAAACAATCATATACGATATATGTCTTATGATAAATTTAACACAGTTATTACACTTTAAATCGAAGATAACTATAATACTACGCAAGGAAGATAAAACGAAACTCTACTGCGCATGCCACGCGCCTTGCCTACATTTGAGTTTTTTGAAGTCTAGTTTGGAAGACGTTTTCAAGCGGAATTTCTACTTCTAACTTGTAGGTAATGCTTAATAACATCATAATATTTACCTACGTCTTTTCATCCGATCCGAAAAATCGTTTTCAGTTATCGTCTTATGGAGCGAGTGTCATGCCACCATACGACTACGGCCTAGAAAAACATTTGAATTTTTTCTGTCTTCACATAAAAATCGTTTCTTCCCCCCTATGGTTCAAATAACTTATTTAATACTCGGAGTTTTTTTAAAGTCTTTTTATGAATTTGCATACCTTGTTTTAAAACACAGAGATATAAAAGTTTTCCTATATATAGAAAACATCATAGGACAACACAAATATGCCGAAACCAAGCGTAAAATCGATGCCTTAATCGATAGAAAATATCTGCCAATAATTGGAAGAAAAAGAAGAGAAATGGCGAGAAAAAGAAGCGTTTCTCTCTGTCGGTTTCTACTAACATCTGTATTGGATGCTATATTTCATTCCAACTTCCCTCATGCTATATATCGGCTATATATTGAAGCTGCCGCAAACCATTGCTCTCTGGATTTCCTCTCCTTCAGAGTATTAAGGCTTCACCTTCACACTACTCTATTATCAAGTCCAAGTCATCCTAACGATTCTAAGGTCACATTACAAGATGAAATATTTTATCTCCGTTAAAGTTATTTTCTTAAATAAGTAATTAACTTGACTTTTCTGAACTATTCTGCAGAAAAGTGAGTGTCAGCGTGTCGTTATAACATGTACTTCGAGAAAATTAAATTTTGTGTGTGCTCCATATTAATTTTCATGCTGTATATAGATTTACTAAAAGTGCAGTATAATTCATACCATTTAGATTAGTAAAATCAGTTAATTACTAAGTATTTCATTCAAAGTAGGTGTACTTTTTCATGCGGGAAAGAACAAAGTCCTGCAGAGTGTGTAATCGTTTTTATTATGAAGAAGAGCTCGCTCACAGATACTTTAACTCTATTTCAGTATTTTTGTAAACATGTCTTTTTACCTTTGAAACTGAATAAGCTTGTTGTGTATTGTTTATACGAGGGATATCTGTTTATACGAAGTATATCTTTCCGTGTTAACTATTCGTTGTTATATAAATGCTGTCCATGTTTTATAATGTATCCTGTTATCACCACACCAGTGAATACTGTGTTTTGTGGCAATCTGAAGTTCTATAAAATATTTTGAAAACATTTCCATATGCATCTTTTTTCTCACCATCTAACTCATATACAAATAGAATGGTGTGAAGGCAAACTCATCATGAAAACAATTGAATTGAGTAAAGGTGAAAAACGAATGATTTTTTTCACTTGGTTTTTCATTTGGTAGGATTTCTTTCCATGGTATGTATTGGATTCCTTTTGGATCAAACTAAAATCCTCTTTTTCTACTTGCCAATGTGATATTCTTTTCTCCTTTTTTCTTCTTTCTCTTTCCTGTTCTGCTTTCTCATTTGACAGGAGAAAAAGGTATAAGGAGGTGCGAGTGTCAGAAAGACTGGCTTCCCTGTAATTGGCTGCATGAAGGCTCACAAAATAGAGGCGTAGTAAACCCTTTCCGAAGTAGGGCAGATAAAGACTATATCCCTTTAAAATATTTTGAAATGTAATGCGATGCACAATTTCATTCGATTAATAATTTTCTTTGCTAACTGTTTGAAGAACACTGGACAGATACTTTTAAATCGTTCACTTGGTTTCAACATGAGATTAACTTATCTGATTTTCGTTATTTGCGAAAACAAGATTATATATAAAATTGATAAATTTTCGTGTCATATTTTAATAATTATAAAATATGGTATCCACTTATTTACTAGAACCTGAATTTACTGAATACTTAAATTGGTATATGTTGTAACAAATCAAAGTTTCCAACTGAATTTAAAATTAAACTGGTCAGAAAATTTACAGCCGAACTGATAACTTTTCCGTTATAGTCAAGACATAATTTTATACTGTATTGTTACTTATAGCATTGTAACTGCCTCCAATTTTCCTCTGATAGAAACTACAAACATTCATTAAATAAAATCAATGAATTCATCTTGATAATGTTACAAATTTTAAGTACATTCAGTAAATAATGACAGAGCCACTACAAATTGACTAACAATTTTTGAAACATGAACAGTAGAATGCAATACTATGAAATCATTACTTACTAATACATTTGCAGAAACTGTATTAGAATATCATGTAAATTCACTTCTGATTAATAAAATACAACTTTTCAGTCGATTTCTTTATGCATCATGTATTTGCTAACCCAGTATATAAATTTGAATTCACTGTAATCGTTTAAATAAATTCATGTATTTCTGTGTGAGTGTAATATCAATAAATCAACATTACTCAGTAATTACTTAATTTGTTCTAAATAATATCAGTGAAAAATCAGTGAACTGTTTAATTATGGAGTGTTTCACTTCTTAATTTATCAAATTCAGTAAAATCGCCATTACTAATAAAATTATGCTTTCTTTAGGAATGTTGAGTTAATGCTGAGAGTATCTTCCAGCCTATTATTGAAAATCTGAACCAAAATCTCAGTTGAAGATAAATTGGCTCCTTATTCTATGTAAACATAAATATAATTCGCGTAGCACTAACGTACCTAGATTTATTCTCCCAAGAAAGAATAAGTACAAACATATAATATATTTGTTCCCCCAAATCCTTTGAGTTTTTACTCTTTTAGTTTGTGGAGTGTGAGTTGTAGGAAATATTGAAACATGGCAAGCGAGTGAAGATAAACGCCTTAGACAAACCTTCTTTACTTTAGCGACGGAAACGCCGAAGTGAAATGAACTTTCAACAATTATTTTTTTCTCTCTTTGGTGTTCTTCAATGGCTCATATATTTTCATGTTGGTATCGATCCCTTTATAAGAACTTAAAGAAGTCGTTCTGCACGTATTATCAAAGGAAGAATGGGGAAATAATGTCTTTATCAGGGAAAAGGCAAAATCGCATTCATCTGCTTAATATATGTTGCAGAAATGGTTTCAACATGCAGGTTCATATGTGTATGATCTTATAATATTTCTATTGTTTGTTCATCTGTTGATATAAACGTTTCAGGATAATAAAGAAACAGTAAGATTTTGTATGTAAGGCGTAATAGTATAATGTGAACGCATGTGTTTCTATACAATGCAATTGAAACAAATTAAAGAGGATATATTAATCAATTTTACTCACAAATATCCAAATATAAAATGTCTCTAACTCAATGTACGTATCTTCACAGTGATAGCTATACAGATTTGTGACAAACTTGTAACTTCCATTATCTCTGAAAGGTACTGTATATTGCACTATTTAAATTCATTTTTCATATACACCGATTCATTTACTATATTATTCAATATATCTTTATTACTGTGCATATTCAATGTAGCACTTAAAAAAATACTTAGAAAGCAAGTTACCATCCGGAATAACACAATGGCTTTTTGTTCTTTTACTGATGGAATTTTATTCTATCGATTTGCGAATAAACCCCAGTGCAGTAGTTCTAGCTTATAATATATTCACCAAGTTAAATATATACTATGTTAGTTGTATAAATTCAAAATTGTAAGCTTGTGAAAGGCTGATTATAATGTTGCAACCAACATATGTTCACTTCCACTTTGTTCATGATTCCACGCTGGAATAATTTTCAACTATTCAATTACTCCCATATATACCCTACGATCAACTAAAACGTTAAGGCACTCTACTATAATGGAACGTACTGGTGTGTGGCAAGTATTAATAACGAGTTTGTGAATACTTATTACAATGTGATTATGCGATCTAATTACTCAAAGACTGGATAGAGATCAGTGCTTCAATTTCCTTTGTATGGTAGAAAAGAAATTTGTATTTGTTGAAAATACTGGAAAGTGTTGATTACATGGATTAATATAATGTTAAGCTCAATAAAAACGCTAGATTGTAGTAGGATACATTTATTCATTTACCACTAGATAATTAGAAAAATTATCAACTAATAAAAATATCTATTACTATATATTGAATATCAAAGTGTGCCTCTGAAATACTATACATTATTTCTAAGATTATTTAGATAACTGTACGAGAAAATTAGTTTCTTGGATATGTTTTACGTCTGTATCTTCTTTCAATTCCTTTTATTTAAATAGAATTCGAAACACTGTTACGTACGAAACTTGGTAAGGAAACCGAGATTAATTCATCATATATATTTAAATTGCTGACAATAATATTGAAAAACATAATTATACGAAGTCTGTCTCACATTACTGAAGAGATATCAGTTTCCTTAAAATCATTATACTGTCAACTGTAAATTGCAAGTACCATTTTGATATTATATTTTCCATAATTTGTTTCATGTTCTGTTGCAAATGTAAAACTCCTCAAAGTACTTGAAACACAAAATTGATCTAATTAAACGTGGATTTCTATATTTGATAAATCTAAGGAAAGTTCCAACGTCCTTTTCTAAATAAAGTGAATTCATTTGAAACAATCGTCACGCTCTAAAGGAAAGGAAAGTTGAAGAGAGAAAAATTGTGTTTTTGAGTGAAATTTCTCTTCCTTCCAACCCATCAGATCCCAAGGGAACTCCCCCCCTCTCTCCCTCCCTTACGGAGGAGTAACAATCAACGTTGCACTTCAACAAAGAGACCTAATGGAAGGGACACTCATTCTAAAAATTCCGCAATCTTTTTGTTTTTAAATTCTATCAGTACGGTTCATTAAAAAGTATAGAGAGTTGAAGGGAAAGTATAACGATTTAATATTTTCAGGAGTAATTGGAAAAGTAAACTTGGATGTATAAAGGTAATCAAGCGTGGTTTGTGAACTAAGGTTGCTTTTTCATTTTTAGTACTTTTGAGTGATTCATGTGGATTCTCTAAGGGAAATATCCATTTTCATATATATACTGTGAGTGGGTTTATATGCTGCTTCAAATAAAATTTTCCCTATCTAGTTCTAGACAAATGCTTTCACGTAATGAAAAAGTGGACATTGACGTCTTGTAAAGTCGACAATATAAATTTTAGTGACGTGAAGATATTACGAAAATTACACCAATTTTTGCTAAGCGTTCTTCATCTTGGAGTAGAACAAAATTACACAAATGAGTTAAAATACCATCCTTATTGAATAAAAGTCCTCCTTTCAAGAAAAAAAAAATAATTAGTATGTTTTCCACATTTAACGTTCAAAAGGTTTCAGAAATTCTAATTTATTGCATCGGAAATCGATGCAATATTTTATTTTCACTTCATGCTGTTTTAAAAATGGGAGAAGAAAGTTGTTGAAAAGCGTTAATTAGAGTTTATTTTCAATAATTCCCTGCTTTGGCATTTTCCTTTCCAAATGTATGTTTTGACTGACTGACTCATGGGATTTGTGTGGTTGGAAACTTTCCGATCTAATGAACTGAATCGCCTAAGTGGGAAAGGTGTGGATACCACATATACTACCATTCACAATTGTTAATACCACTCGTTACTCGAAAGGTATAGTGATCAATTAAACGGCACTAGTTGCATTCAAGTGGTACTGTATATTGGGATAAT
Organism: Campodea plusiochaeta; assembly: GCA_034698565.1. Taxonomy (NCBI): domain Eukaryota; kingdom Metazoa; phylum Arthropoda; class Diplura; order Rhabdura; family Campodeidae; genus Campodea; species Campodea plusiochaeta. Next base: position 30,060 of record JAQIWE010000102.1, read on the forward strand.
ATAATATAGTAAATAATAATTATTTATGTCGTGTTGAAAAGCTCTTTGAAAATGAAAAAAAAAATGCAAGGTAAAATGATGAAATTATTTTTTATGAAACATACAGCAGAGTCATTCCTCATTATTTTATTCTATTTCAACAGAAAAAGTGTATGTATTACTTGACTTCTCCGCGAAATAATTTTTCACTGTGACATTTTCTCTTGTTTTCTTAAGGTTTTGGTTGATGAAAGTACCTAAATTATATTTTTAAAAGTAAGTGGAGGTCAAAATAATAAACAAGAATAATGCAAAAAAATAATTCAGTGTACATTTTTGGTACTTAATTACTTGATAACGGTACAGGTGACTGAATGAAAGAAGGACAAAGCATGTAGAGAACGTTCTGTAGTATAGTTTAGATTCGATTTATATATAAAAAGGAGTATTTGTCATTTTTATGTATCTATAAATACGTAAATTAAAACAATATTTTACGCAGTAACGAAAATGCAAGATATGGAGGTTATTGAAAATATATAGACTATAAAATATTTGGTAAAAATGTTTTCTTGAAAATGTTGTCTTAGCAGACTTTGCTTTTCCATCATTTTATTGTTTGTAGCATTTAATACTTTAATTTCCCTCATAGGATTTCCATAACATGAATATCCTCAAATAATTTGATTGTGTTTAATATATCGCAGTGATGGTAGAATGAATAGAGGTGTAGCTCACTAATTACAGGGGTAGACGACTTCATAATAAACCAAGTAGAATATGTAATTAAGGTGTACACCTTTTACACTTTAATTTGTTAATTTGCATCTGGCTATAATCACTAATGCATTACATGTATGTATTCTGTTACAAAAGCGGGTGTTGACAGTGTTTAAAAATAGCACGAATAACTATCTGATATGTTACCGTTGAAATGGCAACCCTGACGTCCAGGAGGAACTAATCCATCAATTATGAGGTGTTAGGAAGATAAGAGAAAACACAGGAAATGTGATGATCTGTTTTGTGTTCTTGTATTATCTCCGTGTATCATCATCCTCTCTATACTTTGATGTGATGTCATGTGGTTCCTTTTTTTCCCCACTGTCCTTTTGTGTGGAGCTTCCATGGATCATTGATAAGGAGGAGTGATTGAAAAGGTCATTGAATCTTGTCTATCTACTTTCTTATACAGGTGATACGAGAAGATAAAGTTCGTTTTGTGGAAGATATATACGTATTTCATATTTTTATCGCATTTGATGATTAGCTCTTTTTTACTTTACTCATTCTTTAGTTGTATTGTCATTTTATAGTTTTCAATAATTAATTATCAAGAAAGAAACTAATTTCAGTAATCAAAGTTAGTAATGTTATAACTTATAGCTCTAATTATTTTAAATTTTATTGTCTAACTGCTGCAGAAGAAATAAAGTCAAGAAGGAAATAAAGAAAGCATTTGAGTTTATTCGTACTTTCCGTTTCTCTCAGGGAAAGTGCACGGTCGAATGCAAATAGCTTAAACAGTTGTAATGAGTAGAAAAGTATTGAGTCAACAAGATTCCCTATTTGTTAATGACAGATTACAGACTGACAGCTTAAGTGTACAAACAAACATTTATCACAGCTTCCTTCACTCAAGCAAATTCAAAATAATTCAAGATTAAATTAAAACTTGGTAGAAACAAACATTACGTTTTTATTACCCTTCTTCACAAGTATCCTATCATAATATGCAACCTATGCACTTCTCTTGCATAGGAATTAACTATCCTATACGGGGCTAAGTTTTTATTATTATTATTATTATTTATTTATTTATTTCACAATATTAAGCAAAATGTGTGTAGGCGGAAGCCCGTGATGCACATTATACTATAACATAACAATACATTGAAAGGGTTACATAATAATACAAAAACAGTAAATTATATATAAAGATAATAACACAGTACAGATACGTGAATTGATGTTAATACAGAGAAAATTAAGATTTAGGATAAAGTGAAAAAGTAATTTTGAGTTTATAATTTCAAGTAAGGAAAAAAATGGGTTTATGGAACTGAATGCTAGTTCATCAGATCAAGATGGAAAAGAACTTCTAGTAGAAAACAGTTGATAGAAGCAGGATGATTATAGTCCAGATTCATAATAACATCAATAGAATACACAATTCCACCAGCTGAGATAGCGAGATCTAGCATTTTTAAATATTGGGCAAACTAAGAGCAAGTGGTTTAAATCGTTCTGACAGTTATAGTT
>JAQIWE010000103.1:0-32141 GCA_034698565.1 Campodea plusiochaeta
GTACAGTTGAAAAAGCCTTTTCATTAATAAAGGTGAAACGTCCTGAAGAAATATTGCGTTTCAATAAGTGGTTAAACAGAAGTAGAACTATTACATGTTATTTATAACATGTAATAGTAAACAATTACAATAACTAAACAATTACATGTTATTTATTAGTCATAAAATGGCATAAGAGAATTCAATAATAGTGTATTATCATATATAAAATACGCATGTCAAGTAGTATATGAACAGCTCATTGGTTCTACATAAATGAAAGAAAAAAGCATTTTCATTCCACTACGGAGAACGAAATTACAAAATATTGCTCTATACAAGTGTTTCACTTGCACTCACTAATGCAAATTTTAATCCGTATGTTTTATAGCATTATTTATTGCATAAAATTAGCAAACAAAGGCAACTTTGATACAATATATTGCCACTCATAAATTAATTTATTTTAAGCAATCTATATTAAGTTGGTTAATTTTTTTCTCTGAATAATAATTAAGCATTAGTGAGTCGAATGAAATTATATATATTGTGTGAGTTTAGAAAGACCAAGCGTTAATTATCTGAACTGTATATTATAACAGAAAAGCCAGCAGCGTAATGGGATTAGAGGAGCTTTTTTGAACATATGGAAAACAGAAATAATAAATTTGAAATTATTGTGAAACTAATATTATGAATACACTACAACATTGTTATTGAAGATAGTTGTAGTTACAACATTTTGTAACTGTGACACTTCCTGATTTTGACTTAGGAGCACGATGATTTCTAATAGAATTTAATACAATAACATTAATTGAAAGAGAATTTTAGGAAAATCTTAAAATATTAATTTAAATATCAAAGGTAAATATATTATACTGACTATTAGAGAACCACAAGGATTGAACAGTCTAATAGTTTGGTACCCTTCTTCACACATATTTAATGGTCAGAAAATATTGCGAGGTGTGCTAGACTTTGTCGACACAATTTTAAACATTTAATTAAAAAAAACTAAAAATTGAAAATATTTAAATTCTTAATTGAAAATAGATTCTCCTTAACATTACCGATTAAGTACCTCATCCTACACATAGAAAAGAGAGTAAATTTATAAAATATTGACGGTATCGTATAATTATTTGTTATATGAATCAAGAAAAAGGTGCTTTGAAATAGTGATTTTTTTCTTACAACAGTGGAATAGAAAACTTGTATAACAAAACGTTTTATATTAAAAACATTGTTGTAAAAGCTATTGAAAAAATACATTATCCTGTTAAAAATATCTAATTCTATTTCGATGTAACCGAATTTATTACTCCTTATTATAATTACTATTCCCATCATTAGCAAAATGTATAAAAGAAAACTGATAATACCATTATCATTACATTCACGCCCAAAATTAATTTCTTTCCAGTCCAAAACACAAACATCAAGTCTCCATTACTCCATCCTGTAAATTATGCAACCAGCATACATAAAACGATGCCATATTTACATTTTTCAAGACAGTACTTAATCACTCCTTATTAACGACAAATTCTAACACTATAAATCTTAAAGATTGAAATTATTATTAAAGGTTAGTATGTTTGTATAGTGACCATCCATTTCAGTGACTGATGATCTATACTTTATTATACAAATGGTCAGAAAGGGCATATGTCAAGATTAGACATCCTTTCTTGTCCTCTAGTTAGAGAGAGAAGATTTTGGAATATAGGTGGCTCTTCTGTTCAAAACAATTTCTACTGGGAGAATATATTCCATAGAGCTGGACTAATAATGAGAGGTGTAAGTACAGAAGTGAACAAATGGGGGAATTGAGAATCGTAGAGACATCTTCATGCAGTTTGGTGCCTTCAGATGTATTTTCAGATTTTTGAAGTATTTATAGCAGAATCATTTTAAGAATGTATGCTTTGCTTCTTTTCATTGTTTGACCAAACAAGAGTTGGTCAAAAGGTTATTACAATAACATATACCAATGTATATTGGTATATGCACACTTGTACAGTATAGTTGTCAATATTTTAAAGCTTATATAAAAATACACAAAGCAGTCAACTTACAATCAGTTAGAAAATAATGAAAATTGATGGTTCTGCAGATTTTATCTATATTTTGAACAACTGAAATACCTGCCTTTGATCGAAATTTACCACATACCAGACACCAGTAATTTATTGACTTTTTCTATATCATTTCCAGCATTAACTTCCAAAAAGTACTTCCACCAGATTTCGTCTAAGAGAAGATATTTTTCTTTCTATCAGATCTCCATTCTGTTCCAACCATGACACATTTTGTTAACTTTAATGTTATTTGATTATTTACGACACATAAATAAATAAAATTGACTGCTCCTTATGTTTTCTCAATTCCCTAATCAGCGAAATCATTCCTGCATTCACATATCAGCAACTCAATGTTTTAAGAAATATAATCCCAACATAATAGTTTTTCGATTTTCCACAACAAAAACGTGAAAAAAGTATGGACAACCTGTTTCTCGAAGGGGTGCTATTTTGGAGACATTTTTGCAGGCTAGACTTGCTGCCTAGAAACCTGTTAAGAATATTAAACTGAACAATCTAGGGGTTATCATAGCACATTAGTTAAATTTTTAAATTGACAGAAAAACCATTTCATTATTCCACCATCCTGAAGATGCAGAAAAGCGTAGTTCACTGGAGGAAAGTCCAATTGTTAGGAAATAAATCTACTATAGTTTCTTGCTCTCCAGTTGTCGCCGCCAATGAAAAGTCTCATCACTATTAGTACTACAGTCCTATGGTCAAATAAGCTTCTAAAACAGATGGACAAAACTGGATATTAAATGTAAGACCATTTTATAGAATAAATAGCCTTCCTCTTCTATATGTATAAGCAGACTATTCTATATAGAGCTTTATATAAGAACTTTCGGCCGTGTATGTTTATATAAATGGTTGCTAATAAATTTACAGTACTCCAAAGGCTTCATAAGCTGAATATAACTTTAGATTAATATTTAAGGTTAATCGGTACACTTGGCGTTGCTCTTCTCAACGGTGGAATTGTGAACTAAGATGTAAAATGATGAATATGAAATTGCCTACTTGCTTTTGAATGGAATATATAGTTGGACAGGTAAATGGGTGGTTAGTACTTCCATTTCAACTGAATTTTTCCTAATTAAATTGAATAGACGATAAGATCTACGTAGTGCAACTGTTGTCTGATGTATTATTGAAATTCAAATAATAAAATAGAATTTTAATGATAAATATTCTAAATTTGTGAATATGTATACAAAAATCTGCAACATCGTCTATATTGGAATTACTACATTATTTCGACTGTAACGAATAACAAATAGGATGATCAAATAACAATAATATTAATTGATTTAAAATAAAAGCAATGACTGTTTCTCCAATGAGAAAGTTTTGAAAAGGGATTATTTTATCAAATATTTTTTTTTTTCGACATTGAGCAGTCGCTTGAGACGAATAAAATTGGAAAAGATCTGAAATGAAATAATTTTGAATAAAGAGAACAGTTTTCTTGACTGATGTTATCAGGGTCTTAATCTAATAAATTCATAAAAATCAGATTCCACACTATGTATTAATATTTCAAAATTTGAAAGCAACACCAAAATAAATCGATCTTGAAACTTTCACCTGATCATTACCCTCTACCTTCGCTATTTCCCTCAAAATAATAATACCTCTGCCATATTTTTCACCCAAATATATATCTGCATCTTTCCCAAACAATATATCTATCTTACCGACACTCTCATATCTATAAGTAGTCAAAACTCTCTCTATCCAATGATAAATTGAATCGGTTCTAATCTGACATCCCAAATAGCTCGGGCTTCGGTATTAGCATTCGCACGACGTTTATATATGATATTCTTCGAAAAGAAAAGACTCCGCGGTTTCGGATCTTAGGGATTGTCACATCGCACAGAAAGAAATATAGGTGGCGTTAGCTCTACAAACGTACTGAATGAAGGATTTTACAATGACAGCTATGAAGGGAAATTTATGAAATGCAATGCGATTTGACAGCAAGTATATGGGGGAGGGAAGGAGGTGTATTGAGTTTTACATAAGGAAGAAGTTTGGTCTTTTTCTTAGAATTCAGGTGTCGTTGATTTCTATATCTCTCACATCAGCTGTCAACGATGAAAAAATATTTTAAGTTGACTGAGCGATGCAAATGAAAAATAGTTTTAGGTTTTATATTACCCTGCTGCAAACTTCAATTTCTATTCGGTGACGGATCCTGAGAAAATTTTCGGAAGATTCTGAAATAGAGGAACGCCGAAGATTGTTCACAAAGCATCATTTTGGTATACGCTCAAAGAAAATTTTGAAAATTGTATTTACATCAATTTTACTTATATTACAATAAATGGTTAATACCTAGCGTGATTGTTTATAGTCTTTAAATTTACGGTATTTTTTTTTCTTAGATATGATTTTTGTGAGGTAAGATGAGATTGAATCAGCGCTATCTTCCCAAATTTCCAGATTGGAAAAGTGAAGATTTCTGTGAAGAGATTCCTAGATCGAATATGATGTTGATATAATTCAAAGAGCAAAATATTTCTTATAAACTTTAATATTTTCTTTTGGACTTTCATCCCATTTTAAAATTTGCTCAATCTGTTTAAAATACAAATACTCTCGTTTGTATAAGTTTATTACCTCCCAATCCCTTGTTCCTATAAACTTCTTTCCATTCAAATCGCCAAGCTAGTTCAAATTCCAAATTCTATGCAGCAAACTTTTCGGAATATAGAAATAAAAACGCATCGCCAAAAAATGGGATTTTCCTATCTGCAATCCTGATTCTTAAATGTCTTTCACTCACAGCTGGGGGGTTATATACATTTTTTCTTTCTTTTTTTCTTCTGCATCTTGCAAAACGATCGTATTAGAATAGAACATTGGTATGCTAGAAAAAGTTTCAGATCGTCAACTTTTATATATCTGAAGATTGCTTTAGACTTTCAAGGGAATTTTAAGCGAAGTATTTTCGGTATATATAGTTTCTCTTTTTGAAATATTTTGATGCTAATGCCACCAGAACTTTTCTCATTGAATTTTACGCTGTTGAAACAGAAAGTATATTTAGTGGATGTGGTTTATTGATGACGTTGGTTTCACATTTCGAAGACAGTGAAAAATATATGGACACTTTATAACCAAATTTGGTTATCCAGATCGATTTTATTACAAACATAAAATTCATTGTTGCTCTGGGAAAATGATCTCATAGAATATCTTGGCGGATCAAAATTCTTTAGTTGTAAATAAAATAGTTGAATTTTCCCAAAATTATACAGATTAACAATGAAACAGTCCTCCAAATCCAAATATAATTATACACTGTAGTTAATTTGTTTCTTGAATATTAAATGGATTCTATTGAACTCGACTCCCTTTTAAGGTCATGCTAAGAAGACTGTCATCTGTATTGATTTGTATAATACATTTTAAATATTGATTTACAATAACAAATGGTGTATTTCAATTTACTCTGATGCTTTTTAAGATCATGCAATATTTCACCACAGACAGATTATTTACGAATAAATCAGTATTGTTAGTTAAGGAATGTTTTAATATGTGCTGTGATGTTGTATTATACATGAATGAATTACACATTCATTCATTCATTTCATTAAAACCTTTAATTATTACCCAGTAATTATAAAGTACGTCAACGCATTTTTAAAATTTCAAAGTACACTTCAATAAGGATATCTCCAGCATCGATATAATTTGGAGAAACCGAGTATCACCAAGCACCATGTTACTGGAATATCAGAATGCCATCACAGATATTAAAGATTGATTTCTGTGATACAACATATCAGAAATTCCCATTTCCTATACTCGTAATCATATTCCTCCAGAATTCGTTCTTCCTTCTCTTATTTTCCAGCATTAATACTTCCTTTTCTTTCCTCCCTTTCTCCTCCTCCCACATATAAGAGAAGGGGGTATATATACATCTAGTATTCAAGCGAAAGAGAGTTTTTGGTGGCTTAATGTGATTTATGATTCAAATCGTTTCACGAATACATTTATCAGGGAAGTGTGACGACAGGAGAGTTGAAGAATCAGAAGATGCCATCACTTCACTCTCCTTCTCTTTACCATACATCGTCTATTCCCACAGCTCTTATATCTACACTTTCATTGACACTTCTTATATTTTTTTATCTGCATATAATGTCCACGTGAATAGTATTGTGCTTATATAATATTTTTCTGTATTTTTATTATATTATAAGTCTCAAACTGTTTCAGGTTATCAACATCTCACTTTGCAAATATTATATTATAAAATCCTTAGTTTATTTTGTATATTACATATATTTTTAATTGTAGGTGAATTCAGAATCAGAACTACAAACATGTGTCTTCAGATTTTCAGTCATATTAATCATAGTATACTACTGCTCATCGAAATATTTTATTTGCCAACTATTCAACGATAACTATACGAGTATTATCAAAATTAAAAAGAGCAAATCTAATTAAAATACTTTATTATTATTATTTCATTACTCGTTTTTATCATCAGGTAACATTTGAATTACAGAAGAAGAATATTAGAGAAACAGATTCAGTTTCCATGCATAATAAATTATAGAAGTTCTTTATTAATCTTTTTTTTATCAAACTTTACTACATCTTCATTTCGACTGACATTTATTTTACAAACTCAGACTGAACGTCACAAAATACCAATTTGAATAATAAAATGACCCACCCATCAAAATCCAATACTTTTATTTCTTCTATTAGTAAATGGATAGAGTAATTATATCGGGCGGGGTCTCTAATTTTGAGTAAAAACATGCATCATATAATACGTAGAAATATCGACTTTTAGCTTTGATCATGCAATACTAGATTATAAATGATTTTTCAGATAAAATATGGGTTGAATCTCTTTTCATTCTTCTGTGAATGTTGGTTTATACAACAAAAATCGACAGACGCATTATACCTGCTGTCTTTCAGATATTTCATACTTCAAGAATATCAACAAATTATTTTGCTAACTTGATTATTATAACAATATGCTGATCCTTTGATATATTATATTTATTAATATTTGAAGATTAACATTATTAATCCCCTACAGGCTATACCTCTATTTTTCGTTATACACCGAAAATCACAATTTGATCATAATTTGCTTAGCAACATGTCAGTGAGAATCCATATCACTGAGAACATTTTGTTTCAAAATAATAAAAAAAAATTATTATAAATTTGTCAACTTCTTTTACTTTTTAAAAAATGAATTGCTTTGTTGCTAAAATATTATTTTTCTGGAGGCTTCTTTACTTTTGAAAGATTGAAACATTTCATAAACCATCACCTCCTCTACCCCCAACTTTGGGCTCAAGATTGCATTTTCTTAATAAGTTGAGTTCTTAAGTAAATAATCAAAACTTTCTTTGCAAATGATTATTGTCATATCATTTTCCTCCTGATAATATGTTCACAGTTCACTCATAATATAGCATTTTTATTCTGCAGCAAAATAAATCATTCTGAAAATCTCATTTCACTGTAATATTTGTAAATAGAAGTTAAATTCAAAAACTAAAAATGAAGAAATCAAACATGATAGCAAAAAATTCTATTAGATTCTGAGACATAAGTATAGTTTACCTATACACTTCAGTTCCTATAACACCACTAGTGTCCGTAAACTCAGAAGACTCAGTTTTCACTATATTTTGCATTTAGCAAATATAATATTATTTATATAATTGGAGAGAAATCGATAAAAGCGATCTTATCTTTCTGATATCGCATCTATTCATCCATCACTTCTTGTTCTCCAATAAAAGGGAAAAGTTGAAAGCACACTGTTTATATTCCAGTCATGAACCGAAGAAAATCAGTGCACCAGACACTTTGCTGATACTGTCAAGTTATATTGTACTTTTTTTGTGAGGAGAAAATTTCGCAGTCAAATCTTCGGAGTTTTGGGAAACGAAAAGTTCCAGGGATGGCACAATCAAAGGGTTCAAGTTATTGCAAAGCCCAAATGCGGTAGGGGAATCAAAATTAAGGTTCAACTTTAAAAAACGGGATCCATTAGGAATATAATAATTAATATTTACTTACTGTGGAGTAGATCATTTAACACATATCGGGGCAACAAATAAAGGTGTAGTTATATTTTCATACTTTTCTCACTTAATATTACCTATGTGTACCCTTTAGACATATATAGATAATTTTCCGATATAAATAAAAACAATAAATGGACACAAACTTATACCACTCGTGTGTTATTAAAACTCGTTACAAGCGCCCTTAATATCCTTTTACTTTTTTTTTTTTACTTTTACAGCAATTCACTGTAATTGTTATATGGAGCAAAAAGTCGAGAGTCAAATATTTTACTAAATTGTTACAGAACAATTAAGCACTTTACTAAACTGAAATAGACTGAGAAGTTATTATATAGAAAATATATATACAGTAGATGCTTTATTTAATCTTTCACTGCGAGGTCAAATTTGTATGTTTTTACAGTCAAAATATACATCATTGTTTATAACACAAGTTTTTCATAGGAGTTTTCCATTAATATTTCAGTAAATAAGAGACTAAATAATAATAATTGTTAAAATACATCAAATTCATTGCGAATGATATTAACAAGCATCATACTTGAACAAGCTTATAGAAAGAACAAAGTACTCGAGGATTACGCTTGTATCTTCCATCCAGCATACATACAAATCCTAATCCAAACTTTTGTCATATTTTGTCTCGCCCTAGACTATATGGAGTCAATAATATTTAGTATTCTAAAATCATCTACATCTGGATTTGAATAAGAGGAACCCATTTTTTGTTCTCTTTATATATCGTATCGCTCCATTTTTGAGATTTCCCAAAAAGGCCGTTAAGTTAGAAATGTGGGTTGTATGTATGATATACATGTTCTACTATAGCATTTTGCCAATAGCGGTTTGGCTTTCTGGAAATTCGAAGAAGTCTTAAGCAAAGAAAGGTTTCCAGAATTCTTAACATATGAGTTGTGGCTTTAAAAAAAGAATCATATACAGTAAGAAATAGTATTAGATATGGAATAAAAAGCTGAATTTAATATATGACATTTCTATATATGTAATATGAGTAGATTCATAATATTAATTCAGTATCACCTACAATGGAATTAGATGGATCAGAACTACCACGCTTTTAAATAATTTTTTCATATATTGATTTGTTATTTGTCAAGAATAAATCATCAAGGATTCATAATATATTATGCAACTGTACAAGGCTTCTAATACAATTCTATAAGCAAAAGTTTAAGACGACTTTTCATGTCATAACAAATCGATTATTGACATAATTATTATTTCCTTGTAGATCCTCAAATCTTTTGAAGTCCAAGAGATCAAGACAATTTTATATCATGGAGTAGGACTCTTTATGTACAAATAAGTTTTAATTTGCAGACATAGAGTGAAAGATTTGGAAAACATTTTGTAACAATGAATAAGTATATAAATATAGGTAATAAAAATAAAAAGTAGAAATAATGCTTCCGAAATGAGTCATTAAGAAAAATCCTAATGCAGAGGATCATGAATGAGGACATTTTCATAAGAGTCATTTATTTAAAAATACCAAAACCATAACGATTGAGAGTAATTAAAATCACACCTATATATACGACCAACTCTCATCATCACACTTTTTTTTCACCAAACTTCCTTTCTTCTTCTTGCCACTAACTTCCTCTCAATAAAAATCCTTTTCTATAGACAATAACCCCGCCTAGAAGTATAAGGGAAGTTCGGAATCTTCCAATACACTGTAATTAAGTTAAGGTTAGGTCTTGATAATATCTTACAACACTAAATCATCGAAGGGAAGACTTCCATTTTCTGGATCTACGGAAGGTGCCTTTAATTGAGCTATTTGTATTGGATCTTTGGTGGTTCTTCTGAATTTATGGGAGAAAAGGGTGAACTTATTTTTTTTTTTTTATGGTGGTAAAGGTAGTAAGTTAGGGTGTTACTTAGGTGATTTGTTACTTTTTGATTTATTTGAAAGATAAAGTGTTATTGATCTGGAAATAACTTTGGAGTTTTATTATTGTTGGTTTGGAATCTTTAATGGAGGTAAATAATGCATGGATATAGGGATCAATAAGGAATGAATGGATTTCTGTTAAAATTCATAATTATGGTGAATTAATACTTATTATTAAATTTTTACTACAAACAGGGAGGTTAGATAATATTAAGTCAAATATCGAAGGTTATATACTAGTTGTTTTTACTGAAAATTAAAAGAGGTCAAGATTCATTGTCGACTTAGTGCTTTGAAATTATATTTTAAATATTAGATTTGGCAGACTTTTCTAAGAAAATATTCAGTGAATGGATTCAATACTGTTTCTGAAAGCAATTCTTGAAAACAATTAAGAAATTACTACATCTTAGTCAAAAACGTTCTTTGATCAATAGCAAAATAGTTCAAGTTAAGTACAGAAAATAAATTATTAAAAAAAGATTGAGTCTATAGTAATTAGTGTTGTTAAAGAATGTTCTGGGAATAATGAAGTCTAATTCCAATTTGACTTCATAATTATTCGCTTCATTTAAAAAAATGTTTTCCAATCGCAATTCATGACGAAAAGTAACATGTTAACAAACTGTCTTTGGAAATATCATAAAGAGGATAATATTCATTTTCAACTTTTGGGTGTGTTCTGTACATGTCACTTCAACACTATAAAAACAATAATGGAATTTTATTTAGTTTTCTAGCTATATCACCATTGAAATACTACAGCATAAGATTGGATATTTCGACGTTTTGTATGTACTGCTGTATAGTTATAATTTTTCTGTCCTTACGTTACCATTATTTTATTATCCAGTATCAGCATTGATAACACGGAGTTACGTTGAGCAAAATCAGCACTTTTTTTTAACAATTTGACCAGATCCGAGGATTTATTCAGACGTTCCACTATCTGCATTGACAAACAATGAAAAAGAGACTCAGGAAAAAAAAAAAGCGACTCCAGATAAATTTTCCATTAACACCACTTTACTCCTCGATACAATATACCTCTTGACCAAAAAGACCACTAATACTTGCCAAATTCGTCAATAACAATTTAAGTCGCCCTCCGCCCAAAAATAAGTATGCGTTTTACCTTCTGTAATTTGTTAAAACAGCGCCTTGTAATAAGGCACACAATCCATCAAATGATAGCCCTTTACTCGTATCGGTATTCTAATAGCTGGAATACTGATACCCGGACATGAGTAATTTCAGACATTATTCAATATTCAATACGTTATTATTAGGAGAAATAATTGGTCTAATTGGTTGGAAAAGGCGCGGGAGATTATTACCGTTTTGGATAAAATCGTGATCTAAAAGGGTGTATTGATTGGGGTGTTGAGGTATATGGTAGAGACAAGATTATTTGGATATTAGAGGCTGGGATGGATATTATAGTAGGAAAAGTTTAGAGGAGATCGGTTTTTGGTTCAGTTTGTCAGTGGGTCCAAGTTTGAATATTTTATTATATTCCTGCAATAAACAATAAAGTTTAATAATGTAGTGGTTATAATTTTTAACATAATCGTAAAATAAATGATATAAAATAATTTTGAATATTAAAATAAAAAAAACACAATTTTTGCAATATAGAAAACGGAAATTGAGAATGATGTATGTAAATCACTTATAAGTACATACGTACATATTAATTTTTAGCAGCAGTGGTAGTAATGACCTTATATATCTGTATATAATAGCTATGGGGTGCAAAAGGAACGATTCTCTCTGCCTCTCTGGTATTTCCAAAGTCATCAGACTTATAATAACATTAATATTTTGTTTGAATGATATTCAACTGTGACAAAATGTGAATATCGGGCGATAAGTTTTGGAAAATTGTTGTTTTAGTTTTTCAGTGAGAACTAAAAACCTATACATGTTGGTATGCAGATTCTTTATACACGAAAAGAACCAATTTCGTATAAAATATGTTACTACAACAATAATAAAAAAATTGATTCCATTTTCTGCTAAAATATATTGACTTCTAAAATATAATTCTTAGAATTCTCTACCATATAATTGACCAAAACACCCTGTTTATTGCACAAAACATTTGTCTTCCTTCACTAACGCTAAATAACATGCAATTTCCAAATCACCCCAGTTTCTAATAAAACTTTGCAAGCGCCATCAACTACCTAAATAAAATAATTACAACCTACCATCGAACGAAACGATGTGCAAATTGTGGGGTAGTAAAAATATTTAACTCTATCTAAACGCTACATAATTGGATCATCAAATAATTGAACAATTGTTTGTCTGACTCATGTATCACGGCGATCTGTTATATCTCTGTACTATAGACACTATTTGAATATTTAATAGAGGCAAATAGACAAATAGGATTTTATCAGATCAGTAATAGTGTTTGGTGTCAATATGGAATGATAAAAAGTTAGCCCAAAGTTATTAGACTGGTTGAAAATTTACTCCTTTTTTGGTCATTTTTGTTTTGTTTTGTATCTGTAATAGGGTTTTTAAATTTCCTTTAATAAGGAACAATAGTATAATGTTACTGACCAAAATTTTCGTAATAACAATAGTCACGGACCAAAATTTCTTTAATAACTAACAACAGTTACTGGTCAAAATTAATATACAAGGTGTTTAAATGAAAAGTTAAAATTCTTTGAAGAAGGATTTAACTGTTGGAGTGTTTTGAAAACTCCGCCATCAAGAAGCCATCACGTGATATGCAATTTCGCATTATATTACATAATTTTATTTCTTAATTTTAGTAACCTCGCTCACAGTCAGGGTTAAAATCCACAATACTAGGAATCTATGATTCAAGTTAGAATACTAATAATATTTTTTATTTTGGAAACATTAATTTATTAATCTACTGAAGTCATAAATATAGAATGTTTTTAAACAATGACGACTTTAAAAATAAAATATAAGAATATGTTAGAGAGGAATTTCTTTATTTATGTTCAAGATATGCAGGTCTTAGGAAACAAAACAAAGTAATATCAGAACGATGAACTGAAACATAACCATCTATGAACTAACTTCGGTTCGTTATGATCAATAATGTCCCCCTTCCTACTTTTTTACCATCATCTTCAATTCTTCTTCTCCTTCCATCATCATTCAGCACCCAATTGAGCCAATCAAGAAATTATTACAACCTCTTTTCATTCTATACAATATATGAAACATTATTATATCTAATATCGTTCGTATATGTACAGTTTATACTTATGACAAAAGATATACATCTGAATTGAAGTTATGCTGGAAGTGAATCATAATTTGAATGTAAAACTTATTGCCTCAAGTAGAGAATGAAAATTAAATGTTGGTTTTATTAAACTTACAGAAATGTGGAGGGAGGTTTGCTGTAGATAATGGGGGTTGTGAACGTTACTTTATGAAGTATAAATGTATTTGAATTTAAATAATGCTGAAAGATATACTTTTGTACCGATGGAATTATAAATGTTTCCTCCTCCACTCTACAGTATTATTAATAACCACTACTGTATCTGTAGTGATAACAATGAAGTATCGATTTAAATACAGTGGCTTAAAGATAATGCCATCCGAAAATAATGCCATCCGATTTAAGATTGGCGGAGATTGTAATAATGATTTTATGATGAATGTGAACTTCAAATTAAATTTTAACAAAAATTTATTTATTCCTTTTTCCTTAGAGAACTATTATTTCCAAAGTTAGCAATATTTATCTTTTAATGTATAGTAAGGTTAATATTTCATTCAGCAACAAACGGTGAATGCCAATTCCAAGAAAATATTCTCGATGATAGAGCAAATCAAATCTCTGTGCACTAAACATCTCGAATTCGGTGATTTCATTGATAAGATGTAATTAAAACCAATGCATAAATGAAAATTAATTACTTTGTCATACTGACAGATATTACGATAAAATAAACACACTGCTATGAATTCCACAAGATGTTGTCAAATATTTCTCATCTTCTCTTCATTTTCAATATTCTTCTCTTCTTTGGAACGCATTGTTTTCTCTGTTAATCTTTTCCCATATGATGTTGAAGTATGAAGTGATATGGTACTGATATATCATACGCAAACGACCAATGGTGGCTCCTCTGATCTTCCCATATCGCCACCAATTTCACAACTCTCAGGGTTATATGTGTCACGAGCATTTCAACTATATGAAATAGGTGCTAAGGAAACCAAGGGGACAACAACAGCAAAAAAGGAGATGTGATCTGAGTTCTCCTGCTGGATTTTCCAGTGATATTAATAAATCGGTTACCGGTATCTCAATGATTATAAATATTATATTCCATATTTCAGTTCTAAACATATAAACCCTGATGATTTAAAAAAATGTGAATTGTGATGAAACATTTGAGTAACTTTCCACTGACGAGTAAGTAAAACTAATTTTTGATGGACAGAGGCGATTGATTAAAGAGTTACAGTCAAAGTGTTTTAATTTGCTAAATTAACTTTGTAACAAGTATTTGTCCTGAGTATAAGATTGAAAATTATAAAGTAACTTGGTTGCACAATATGATGTAAACAGAGTAGTATTTAGCCATTCACCATAAATGAGGAAAGAAGCTCCAGTCCTAATAATTGCTATTTAGTGTAATATAAAATGATTTCAAAGTCACCATAGTGAAACAAAATTTAAAATTACAGTTATGAAAGTAATAATCGTAATTAATCAATGCTGTGGCAATGACGAAAATATGTTTCAGCAGAAAATAATAATACAGATCGGAAATATAAATTTTCTGGAGGTATAGTTCTGATTCTCTAACACGTTCTTTCTTCCCCAAAAATGGTAGAGACAATCTCTTTTTTTCTTCTCCTTGGTTTAGTATTATCCCATCATTGAAGAGATGAGTGGAGAATATTGTCATTTCAGATGTCATCCATTCTTTTCGTCATCGAATTTACGAGCGCCAATATGCTCGCATGACATCTAATGCAATGGCTTAATACTATAAACTCCCCAGAAACACTTTTTCTCATACTTATTGACTGCACCATCTCTCTTCTCACTTTTAATTTTGAATTTTTTTTCCTTACTAGAAGTGATAGTCGTTCTTCGTGTACGGAAATTAGGAAAACGTGGGCCCATGTTTGTTTAATATACAGTAGATATATTAGGACTCGTTTTCGTTTAAGAAAATTCATGATATTAGAAGTCTTGTACATGCTGCTAATTTCTGTTCCTGATTATCGAATTTTCGTAACAGAGAATCTTATTTTAAACATAACTTTGTCTTACTGTTAATAATTTGAGGTATAACTGGAGATATTAACGAGAAAAAACACTTGCTTCTCTACTTTCCCAATGTTAAATTAGTCTTATTACTTTTATAAAAATAGCAGGTAATAATACTAAATTTTTGAATTAATCCTGTTTATAAAGGTTGGTCATTTTAGAGAACAGCTTCTTTGAAAAGAACGAACTTTTTTGACCAATGGAGAAGGTGGAGTTCCATAAATTAGAGAGAAGATGAGTGTACGATTTTGCTGAACAGAAAATTATAAATATGGAAAGACATTGCTTACAGTAAATATAGTTTGTGAATAATCATATTGTACAACCATTCTCATTTACTTAAATGTTATAGACCTTCTTTATTACAGTATTTTTTATTATTGTTCTTTTTTTGTTTGGCAGGCTGACTACATTGACACAATATTATGCAATGTCGCCAGTGGGTCAATATGAAATTGATTTCCTATTAAAACTATGGATCCCAAAAAGAGAATCAGGATTGTGCATTTCGGATCAAAGTATATAAAAGAATAGATTAAAAATAACGACAAGAAGAAAAATGGTCAAACCTGAAGAATAAGTGAAATTATTTTAAATTATTACAACAGGAAGCTGAATTTTTTTTTTTTTTTTCTAAATATTACAAACTGACTTTTAAAATTTTTAAATTTGAGAGTGTTATATTTTAATTACCTGATTAAAATCAATAACAAAAACTATTATGTAACTCTCAACAATTTAATCGTGTATGAAAAAACAACATTCAACAAACAAATAAAAAAAATCGAATATCTCTCAATACAACTCATAAAAAAACCTGCCAAGAAAAAAAAAAGAGGAAAAAAGAGAAAAAAAATCCCTCTGCCTTTTCCCCTTATTCAATGATGTGTTTTCAGCTATCGACAAGAAGGGGGGGTTGACTATAGGTTTAGGTGGTCGAACACAAAAACGAAAAGCTATTGGCAAAATCTCTATAGAGAGCGCTACAGGTGGTTACAGAGATTGCTTTTTCGGTCGCAAACAGGCTGTTTAGTAATGATAGGGAATATCGGATTTTATGGTTTGCAAAATGGGACCATTTGGCGGTCTGGAGTATTCAATGAGTTTTTATGTATTGGTTGAGGTTGGAAGGTTTATTGAAAAAAGTGTTTTTGGTTCATTTTGCACGGTTGAATCAGTGGTTTGTTTCGGTAGTTAGGTCGCAAAGTATTTATTGTTTGTGCTAGGTATTTGTGAATTGTATGTGTAATGTGTTGGATTAGAGGTGAATAAGCGTATTTGTAACATATCTTTTTAGTTTCGAGTTGTTTTCTTATATAAATATTAATTGAAATTGAAGATTTTATTAATTTCAATAGTTATTATGTTACATTATTAACTAGTAGATTTATATTATATTATTGTTACTTTCAATTTTAAATTTCTGTGTTTTATTACACCCTCTCATTTTTCTTCAAATAATATTGAATATAACTCACATTATACATTGTTTAACAATCGCATTAAATGTATGAACATTTCATAACAGGTTTAGACATGAAATCCAAAATACATATATTGCTTTATAATAATGATAATTATTTTTACATCCAATACCCTTTTAAAATAGTATGAATAAATCCTTGTAAAAATAAACTTATTAAATAATATATAAATCCTAGAAATAAAACAAACTTAAAAATTTCACTTAAAATTGGAGAAATCTTTGATCACATGAAACATCAAACAAAATAAATTAATCCATGAAATTATTTAATAAGACACTTGTTATAATAAATGATAATAGGTCCACAAATTTTGACTAATCCTTTTACCATAACGTCCAAAACCATCGAATGCATAAATAATCCTCCTCAAACCTGTTCTATCTCCGAACACCAAAGAAGGCAGAAAAGCGACTCAACCAACCATTAAAAGCCAATTAACCTAAATTAATATATCCCTATTATCCTAACATGTGCAGAAACATGACTTTGGTGTTTTAGTTGTGGCTCCTAACTTCTTTCTTTTCTGTTTCTGCTCGTCACGGAACTAATAATAATCATCCAAAAAGCTTAATCATGAAAGATTACAGAGTCATCGTTTCAGTAAACTATTCAATATCGCCTAAAAAGCATCAGAAAATTAACTTTGTCGATCTTACAGTGGTGGCGCGAACAGAGGGTGGTATGGTGGAACAGGGGGGTAACAGAGGGTGAGAATAATCGATTGGAATGATAATGGTTTTAAAACTAAATGATGAAGTAACTAATGCCAGTCTATTTCTTTTTTACGTTTACAAGAAGTTACATCAAAAATTAAATAGAGGAGACAATTACATTTCCTTTGAGTTAATCATGACTTTTTTGTAGACGATTTTATAATGTCATTTCTAATTGTTGAGAAACTTGTAATGGCCACTTTATAAATGTATATGTTATAATGCTTGTAATCACCTTTGTTGAAAATATATCATCAGTTTTCTATTCAACCAATTTTGTGTTCTAAATTTTATTCGGTTACAAGTTAATTCCTACAATTACTAGTAGATGACTCCAGCTATTATCTTACGCTTCTAGATGAACTCTTCACTAATATCGAAATATTAATTGAAAAGGAAATTTTGGCAAATTTTCAATTGCAATTAAATGTAGTTTACTCGCAATACAATATATTAATTGAAATATTAACTTGAAATATAGCTGATATGTAACACTCACAAGCGATTTTTATATGGGTTTACTCCAGTTCTCCGGATAATTTTAGTGACTTGATTTGGTAGAGATCATTTCCTACATGAACACTAATCTTTCGTATGTAGTTTTTAGTACAACAAATTTATACAAATACCGAAATGCATAATTATATTTGTCACAACACTATGTAATATAATGCAATGAGTGAACGATATACGAATCATTTGTACCGCCACTCAACAAAATCCTGAAAGTTTAAGGATTATGTTAAATGGCTGTGTTTCACTCGATTGTGCTATGAGAGTATTTCAGCGAATTTTCTTCACTTTTATGAAGACTATTATTTACATTTGCAGTATTTGTTGATATATAATACATTTATGTTGCGTCATTGAGTTAAATTAGACGGCGATCAAATAACAATGGACGATTATAACCGATTTGTTCATCCATCACTGTAGAACCATCCAACCACATACCTCCTGACACCCCCCTCAGTACTTCCAAACCTACGCCACTACAATTCCACCTCTAAAGTTTGATTCACTAATGAGTATTTGATTACTTAAGAATACAGCGAAGGAAGGAATGATACGAAGATGAACGTAAAAGAAAGAAAGAAGAATTCTCAAGGTCAAAGTCTCCCCAATTACTAATTGATTCTTTCCTCACTGGTCCCCATATATCACTCACAGCAGAGGTTAGCAAAGGAATATTTCATTTTGGTTCTTTCGAGGTGGTCCATGATGTTCAACTGGGTTGTTGACAACTCTGTACAGTGTCCTAAGACATGGGAGGGGAGAGGTTGGAAGATGAGTAAAAAATTGTTTCCAATTTTTTCCCTTGAATTAAAATATTCTTGGATTGTCTGCAGGGATTGTGGACAGGTCTTGATTTTAAATTGCTTTTAGAATTAACATCGGCAATAAACTGAGTTCAGGACCTTAGAAACTTTGACGTTGACCAAACTTAACAATTTACAGTAATAATTGGTAAACACTGTTCACTGTTGCGTGTTGTCTGTGTTATACTTATGAATGATTTACAATTCAGATATTCACTATTAAGTTATTAAAGTAGGAGTAACGGATCGTGAGGTAATATGACTATTTTTTAAAAATAAATAAAATGATTAACTGACTTCTTTGCACAAGAAAAATAAATTTAGAATAAGAAAAGAAAATCATGTTGTAACTTCAATGAATAATTTAAAAATTAATATGTTTTTAAACATGCCATTTTTTATTTATTTCTTGTTTTTTGAAGTACAATAAATAGTTTTATTGGCGAGCTTCAATTAATTTGACAAAAATGAAATTTTGTTTAGTATGATCCAAGAAGAAGAGCTGTTATTTTACGTTATAAATAAACTTGTAATGTTTCAGCAATTCTCGCTCCTATGAAATTGCTCGACTAAACTAAAACTACTGAATCAGTATTACGGCATCTCAAAAATTTATTAACATTATGAATCTATGATAAATTTAGTAAATCTTTATAAACTTGGAGACCCTTTATAACAAAACCAGACCTAAATTAGAACTCCTTCATAATAAAAAAAATATTAGGAATGATCAAAGAGAATATAATTCCCCTGACTCTAACTCAGTATCCACCATTTCTTTCCACACTTCTTTGTAATACATAGAGCACTCCATCCATTTGATGCATAGCAAATGAATGATAATATTAATAATAATTTCAACCTATTGTCGGATTAATAGATCCTCGTGTGGAGTGGGTGGTACGTACTATTCTTCACCAAAAGGAAAAAAAATGCCGACAAAAGTGATGTTGTCATTAATATTGGGTGTGTGGATATGCAATTAATACGTGAAGGTGAGAATAGATCCGCCAGAAAAGTCAATGGCCTCT
Organism: Campodea plusiochaeta; assembly: GCA_034698565.1. NCBI lineage: Eukaryota > Metazoa > Arthropoda > Diplura > Rhabdura > Campodeidae > Campodea > Campodea plusiochaeta. The sequence continues at coordinate 19,923 of JAQIWE010000103.1, forward strand.
ATTGGTTTTCTGGGATAAAGAATTTATGAGAGATTAATTCTGTCAAAGGTAACAGAAGGGTATAGTATTTTGTTTGGTTATTGGAAAGCAATGAGTTCATTCAGTCTCACCTGAAATTGATTGATAAGAATTTAGAACATTTAAGTTTTTGCTAGGTGTGAGAAGACATTGCTTATTGCAAAAACTATTATTTTCTACAATATTTTTTTATGTAACGTACTATTCTGTATTTTAAAAAAAAAAATTCTGTGTCTCTTGAGTATATATTAATTTTTATGTGAAAACGCTGTAAAAAAAGGCCAGCAGCCTATTTACAAATAAAGATTATTACTATTATTGCGATGCAGAGAAATACTTTGGTTAAAATTTTGGATATCGCTGAATTTTGAAATTCACAACGTTAATACGCTATTAGTATGAAATCTGATTTTCAGATCCAATCGGCCTGATTTTATATAAAACATAATGTACAATAAGTAATTATAGTTGAAACAATTACTTTATCAGATGGGCGCAGTTACATCATAATAATCAACGAGAAAAAATTAGCAAACCATAGATATGTAATGCCTACTGGTGATCAAAGAAACTAAAACAATGGCAGCTGTGCATATTAAATAAATTTCCTCAAGTGCTTATGTAATAAAAAATACGTGAATAATGTGAAACCGACAATAATGAATACTACTCGTTAGCAACACACTTTGTTGATCTGCGTGTAATACAGTAAGTATAAAATTAGCATCACTGTAATTACTGTGATGACATTTAAGGTATGTCATAATTTAATGTAATGTTGCGTAGATGTATGATATAAATATACCGATTTTCTAATCGAAGATAAATCAGTGCGGTAAGGTTAATAAAATTGCTATAAACAGTCTCACTTTTACAAATAATATATCATCTATAGAAGCAAAGACGAAGGAGTAACAATATCCCCTTGTAGAATACCTTCAAATAATGCGCATTGTTCATCGAACAGAAGCATACTCAGATAACATGTTTAGTTACTCCCATTGGTATTTGATGAAGTTAGGAATTATGATCTTGTTTACGATACCAAAATCAAAATGAATGGCCTCAGAGCCAAAAGGTGATATATATTAGCTTCGTTGAATATTACTGAACATCATATAATATGTAAGATGATCAGACCACCAATAATATAGGAGAATGTCAGAAAAGCAAATTTATGTGAAATCAGAACGTTACTGATTCTACAATTAGCAATTACATTTTATGAGTTATGGATGCATCATTATTAGTGTGATATTTGATCTCCTTTTAAAATGTGTATTAATTGGCTTGCTCTCTATGATTTATGCAAACGATCACTTTTTAGAATATTTACAATAATTATGATTGTATAACTGAATGTTCTTCGTTCTACAGTATAATTATGAGCAACATCAGTGTTTCAAGTTTCTATCTCATTTAAAAATTTGTGTACCTTCTTTAATCATTGTGACAACGGTCTTTTCGTGTTAAAATTATGAATTTAATTTATATTGGTACTGACTTTAAATATTTAGTATTTTATTACTAGCTGCTGGATTTCATGCTGTTGTTTATACATTAGTTTTCTAGTCATTGATAATTGAGTTCGTAATGAAAGTGTTGTATATTTAGATCTGAGTTATCCTATAATTACACTTTTCTGAGTTTTCTAATGTTGGAAAGAATATTAGTAAATTCGAAAACATGATATAAAATGCAACTAATCTCTCACTACATGCTAATACAGTTTACTCAGTTAAATAGAAATTAACTGGTCTTCTATTTAGTATAGTAAAAGTAACACGTACATATTATCACTATATTTCACCGACAATTACAATAACATATTACAATTAACTTTATTGAACTGTACTGAGTCAACGATGAAACTCAGCTTTCGAAAAAGAATAGTTCTTCAACAATATTTCATCAATGAAATGGCTTATACCACTTTAGAAGATCAAGAAAAAGTAATTTACTGATAAGTTCAATACACCGAAACTTCGAGTGTCTTTTTTTTCTTCTTTTTCTCTTCTTTCATATAAAAGCCTTGACTCTTGGATCTAAACCCACAATTGAAAGAAATATATGTATTTCTTCTTCTACTTCGACAATGGACCACCGCTCAAGTCAGATTTATGGAATTGCTTTCAACTCTTTGAAATAAGAAAAGTAAAATGGGTTAAGTCGAAAAGTTGAGTAGAGAAAGAACCAAAGAAAAGATTGTTATCGTGGTATCTTTTAATAATAAATATGGTTTGCAAAAGGTATAAACTGCCACATTAAAAAAGTCTGATTTATAACGAAAGATATTTTGTAACGAAACTGATAACAAACAATGTCCTCTATACTGGAAAGTTGAGATATATAGGCTGGTTGAAATGTCATGTGACCCTTTCTCCTTTTTGGAGGAGTAGCATATCAGAAAAGGGAGGTTTATGTTAATCCAAAGATACGGGACTTTTATATTGAGACTTATGTGGTCTGAATTAAACATATATAGGAAAATTGCTTTAGAACAGGTTAACGAGAGATGACGAATTTTTACCAACGAAAGAAAAAATGGCATTGTATTTACATTTTTCACAATCATTATGAGTTTTGTCTTTCGATTGATCTCTTATTGTCCACGCCATTTTAAAAATCATTTTTTATCTCTGTGAGTAGAAAGTTTTAAACCCCCATTTTATAGAAGTATGAATTTCATTTTCCAGATTTCTACTATTATAATGTATAGTTATCAGAACTTTACTTACCAACTCTAAAAGAAACCAATAAACATAAGTTATGAACTGTATGCTCAAATGCTCCATCCACATAAATAAAATATAAGCACCATACTTCACTAATACCAGATGCTAGAAAGCATGATTCTACCTTCACTACTGTATAAGTTTCAACAGAAACACAAATTTTATTCAATCGCATCTCGTATTGCCATTCAACCTTCTACAATGCTACTATACCCTACACATCACCACTTGACACTCATGGAAATCCAGAGTGCTTCCAACGTAAAACAAACCGCCAAACATCAATTCACTTGCTTATACCACATTGACTTGATTGAATTTGTCACTTAGTTGAATTCGTTTTTGCCGTTGGCAGCTCCTAAAGCAACGTATATATTTTATCGTCTCCATTGACTTACCAATGAAGCTTTCCTTTTGTCTTTTTTTTTTGTTTTCGTGACAAATTCCTATCGTTGCCAGATTTCTCTTTGGCAAAGTGATGAAGATGGCCGTCCATGTATCGACGAAATGTTCAATAAGATGGCGGACATACTGAAACTGTCTTCGTTTATGGACCGGAGAATATGTTAGTTCCTGAGTGTGAGCAAAAATAATAATTATTTATTATTTATGTAAAGCTCCAAGTTACATTAAGCCACAGGGCTTGTGGTAACAAAAGTGATACAGGTGTTGATCAACGTACAAAAATAGATACGTACAAAAATATATAAACAATGTAAGAAAATTAATACGTAATGTTAATAATTTTTGTGATTACTTTCAGATACAAGGAAATATTTAAAATATCCTGAACGCCAAGGTTTAATAAGGCTTCAGGAAAATAACATTATGTGAGTAAAAATAAGAAGTTAGAAATGACTTTCCTCATGTTCTTGGTCGTCCATAGTAAACAAAAAATCGTGAAGCGAAATTTAATTTTCCTTTATGTCAAATTCCTTCTATCAATGAAGATTATCCCAGTATTATTGGAGTTATTATAGACATGCATTATTGGAGTTATGATAGACACAGAGGCATGACTCAGTACATTTCATAATGTCTATTTATTTATTTCAACATACAGCTTTACAGCCAAGTAATTTTACAGAAAAATAGTTAATAAACAAACGTGCAATAATTTTCCCTTTTGAAAAGTCAGTAACAAAAATCAGCCCGAATAATTTGGGGAGCGCTGTTTGTGCTGGTCGGGAGTTCTAGCAGACTTTACAGCGCCAGGTTTGGACGTTGGTTTACATTTAAAGATGTTCTGGTTGAAGAGCTTTAACCCAAAAGTCACCCTGAAAGAATATGAGAAGTGGAAAATTACTATATACTGTACGCTACACCAGATTTGAACATGACACCTTCAGTACCACTGTCTGTGGACATACTACTACTCCACTAGACCAATGCGACATCTGAAGTATTTTGTTGGGTACATTAAAATATATTTGTAAAAATAACCAATTCAAATATTATTTCTGAAGTTTTTGAAACTCAATATTCTATATATTTCTGCACATCACTGAGATATCTACTTTTCCGTATGGCTGTATATAAATGATGTCTGAAGAGATATACTTCTTATAAATCAAATCAATGAAATTGATGTCTCGGGAACAGCATACAAAGACATTTTCACAGTAGGAAAAAAGAAAAAAAAAACTCAAGTTTTCTATCCATATTTTCGAAAAGTGTCATTGTAAAAAGGATTTCTGTGTTGTTGTAGCTTAGACTTTGCTTTTCAATATTTCAGATGGAAGATATAGGAAGAATGGGAGATATTTCTTTCTGTTTGCTGTCATTTCATCTGATGATTTTCAGATATTTTTGACTACAATAATTTGAAAAATATGATTATTTGATTAAGAAGATTTCTATTATAAGGGATAATATATGAAATTCTATGTGTGAGGGTACAATTTGATCGCTGTACATAATTTTTTTATCCAATATTGTAAACTAAGATCTGGAATTCTTCATTCAATGAAAATGGAACAAAAAACATTTCTCATTTGCAGTTATTGATGATATTAAAAAGTAATTATATTAGGACAAAATGAAAAATGAAACTGCATTTGTATGCTTAGTCTTCCTGATTTCTTGTTATTTGAAGACAAACAAGTTATTGCAGTCTAACATTATCTGACCTAAAATTGCTCGAATGAAAATAGGGGTTGAGAAACTCTCATAATTGTGGAATAAAGGAAATTAAGAAAAGTAAAATACTCATAATGGTGCAGTGTTTTTTTTTGTTATACAAATTATTTGAGTAACTTTTTAAAATGACAGTTTCAGTGATGCAATAATAGCTTCAGTAGTGCAGTAACTATTTATTTAAATATACCTTCCTGGTTAATACGATAAAATATTTATTGGGTCTTTAAAACTTTTTTGTACGTAGCCAGATTCCAGAAGGTGCATTTATTAGTCATATTTGAAATCAATTTGTAAATAAGTTTCCTTGTTTATGTATTCAGATCACAAATCGTCCTTCAATAAAGTTTTATAAGACCATCATGAAAAAACCATTAAGCTATTTTAATGGGCACTTGGCAAACCCCAAATGATTTTACTGTTATGCGAGATTAAAATGTTTTAAATAAATTGTTTCTTGCTTTCTTCAATGCTTTTTACTGTAAAATATAAAATCTGATAATAATTTATATTTCTACTTAAACTATGTTTTTATGTGTTGTACGAAAAACCACTATACACAGTAAATTGTCTCATATTACTATTCATTGAGTTCCATGAACTCTATCAATTATTATGTCTTCATATCAGATCATTTTGGAAATCATTAAATGGATGAAAGTAGGAAGTTGTGACTAAATAGTAATATTTAGAATTTTTTATGTTTTATAAGTATAGAAAATAGTCAGAAAGACATCCACTTACATCACTATATAAAAATGTAATAGTGGAAGTTTTCTAACAATATTTTGAACTTCATCATTTCTCATCATGCTGCCAATTTTGTACCAATATTTACAACAGCATGAACTTTATATAATTATGAAATATGTTCCCAATATTTTTTAAAAATGCAATATTATCAAAAATATTCGAAAGTTTCGATTCCAGTTTTGAGTTACACATTGATAATATGCTCACGATATCAATAGAGATTAAAGAACATCAGAAGAACAGTGAAACATCAGCTTAAGGTTTTACTGATCATAATAGTTACTCTATTTGTATAAGTTCACAAGATACACAAATTCTTAACCTTAAAAATATCGTAAATATCAGAAAATGACGATTAAAGTGATTTTTCCAATAGCCATTTTCAACTTTTATGAACTTCCAATCCCTCCCCTTTAACCTGCTTGATTTAAGCGATTTCGAAAAAAAGAGGGGAAAGAAAATCTAACTTTCTCAACCAGTAAATCCCCCTCCTTTGAAAAAAAGAAGCGACCTAACGTGGCTAACCGCCCTTCAAATGACCTTCTACTTTAAAGGCGGAAGTTTTCAATAATGGACGCTCTATTGGTTTTTGAATTGATACGAAAAAGACGGTTTCGGTTGGGGATAAAGAGCAACAAGTGTATTGAAAGGTAGGGAGGATTTTTTAAGAGAGAAGAAGAGATTTTCCTTCCGCTTTGGGGGAAAGGTTAGGCAATGTGGTGAGCTTCTGAGGTTTCAATTGAAAAGAGCGTTTGGAAATGGGTTTCCAATATTTATACACAGAAAGATTCACTGCAAGATTATTTTTTTTTTAATTATAATAAAGTCATTCAGGCCATTTAAATGCTAATTTTTCATTGATGTTAATTATAGTTATTAAATTGTTATTTCACAACAATTACACAAAAAGGGTAGAGTATTAACTATGTTGAAAAAAATCATAATGACGCATACAAACATTTTTCTTCAATTTTATGGGAAGAAATACTTTCAATTTGGTAACTCCACCATGTAAGACTCCACCAATAAGTAACTACCAATTTGGCAGCCCTACCACGCACAGTGTTCTCTTCCGGCGTAAGTTAGGTGAAAAGTTAAAAATTATTAGGTTTATGACAAACTTATCTCAAATTATAATAAAGGGAATTTTTCTTATTTTCCTATGAACGTTTCGGTATTTATTAGGTATTAAACTCAGTCGTAAGTTGAGTGATAAATGAAGATCATATTGTTCGGTGGTAGAGTTGCTGTGAGATTATTCAGTATAGTTAAATACCTTCAGTATAGTTAAATACTGTATTTTGGAGATTCTTCTGGATAGAGTTGTTCTATGATAAACTAAAAATTGCAATTGTGTATATGAAAACCAATAACAATGACTCATATTAACGTCATATATTCACTCAAATTAAACACTATTTCATAATTTCCTGACTGACATTACAAATACAGCTTATTGTATACCATAAATAAAACTTAGAAAGCAATAAATAGGGAATAACCCAAACAATAATTCCCTAAACCCGCAACAAATGTATTAAAATCACACAGTTTTATACACACTCTCATCTCACAGTACCATGTGAGGTCATAAACTAACAATTTTACAAACGAATTGTAAACTCACGAATGACTCGTTGGTCACTTCTCTTTTTGATCACTTTCCCAGTAATATTACGCTATAAGGTAGTCAGAATATTGCCATTTCTTTCCAGGGTAAAATAATTTCATACAACAGACTCCCAAATACAAAAATATGTTTCATAACAAATAAATTTTACACTTTAAATATATTATAAAAATGATTGAATTACAAACTTTAGAAAGTTCATTATTTCATTATCTATTTCAATAAATTTGTTTTCATATAGATGTTTATAAAATGTCGCAATTTTAAATATGAAGAAATCAATGTTCGAGTACATCGAACAATATTAATTTTTAATTGCATAAGTTTTGTGATATCATAAATAATGCTAAAATTTGTAGTATTTATGCTTTAAACTTTCGGTGCTTCGTTAATATATTATGTTGAAAAGCATTCTGAAACATTGACCTATATTATAAAATCTTGTTCCATCCAATTTCGTTAGTTCCTTGTATGGTTTATATAAAATAATTAACCCACCACTATGACGACTGTATTTAACAGTAAAAGTATGTCGCAAATATATTTTATGATCCAATTTTCAAATAATATCCGAGATGCCAATGGTTTTGAATCAATGGCGACCCTATCATACAATAATGTGAGTTCAAAAACATTAAAGGATCATTTGTAACCGAATCACTTGTTAAATAGCATTTCGGACTATCCCTATTTCTATTACCCGTTTTATGTGTTAGGTAATTTGCCCAGCAAAGTATAAAGGGCGAGTTTCAAATATATGTATACATTGCAGATAGAAAAAGGGGAGGAGACTGGAGGGGGTAATGTTTACTTGATAAATACAAGGTAGCTACAAAGATAGAAATCAAAATACCAATATCTCTACAGTTTATTGTATTGTTGGAATCTTCTTGGTACATTCATTCGGATTATGAAATTAGTTTTCAGATGCATTCGTCAGTCTGCTGTCAACTGATAATATTGTGTTGTTTGCCTCTATTGCCTCATCTGATCCAAGTTTATTATAATTGTTAGGTTAAGACATGCCCATTAATCCAGAATATATACATGTCCATATAAATTTTACTACTTAAAAATGTTCCTGTATAAAATAATAATTACAATAAGAAACGAAGGCAAATCTTGCAAATGTTTTATACACGACGTTAATAGTATTTAATACTCCTAATACAATAAATTAACTATATTTTACCAACAGAAAAAAAACTGTCATGGTGTAACGTAATGTCACTTGATTGCATTTTACAAGAACCTAAACCCATTATGCAACATGCAGGGAAAAATGCAGCATTTAGCCAAAATAACATTTATAAACGAAACATCATTTTTACACAATTTTTGCAAACTCCCTGTACCGTATCATTACCTTTTTCCCGCTGACAATAAAAGGAAAAACTCAATTTCAGAAGCACCAATAAAACAAAAAAAAATCTACCAGTATGGTTAAAAAATTCTCCCGAACTTGTGGCAGAAAAGGTATACAAAGAGAGCTCAATGACTACTAGCCCGTGATTGGGTTTTGCAACGAGTACAGGAGATTATAAAAACGAACTTGCATATAATACACTCGCTAAAAATCGTTTAATTTTACAACTCCAGTGCAATCTAATAAGATAAGCCCTTCTGTAATCGAGTCATTTGGCAAACATAGACTCTTTTAGCTTTTTTGAAAAAGTAGTTCGTTATTATTCATAATTTTGTGTCACATTATAACGTTTTGTGATCAGATTATACACCTATTCATCTGCGATTTTTTATGTTACATTAAAAAGTCGATTCAATATAGACTTGCGGTCGGTTGAAAAATAAAGAGCTTTATTTCTAATACGGTTTTTCGATAATTTGTGTAAGCTTTTTTCGTGCTTTAATGATTTCTTTTTAATACGATTATGCTTTTTTCTAAAGACTACATTGACTAATGGGCATATGAGAGCTTAATAAATAATGTTTCACGGTGAGTTTAGGTATATCAAGCATTAAAAATTTTCAATGAAAAATCCTGATTTAAGTTAATACCCCTGATGTATAATGAAATACTTGAATAGTAATAGATGGAGTTTCACCAAGCTTTCGTTATCGTCCAGTTTTAAAATATTCGTTTAAAAGTTGTTCACTAAATAATTTCTCCAATTTTCAGATATAAAAACACAGATGTGTAAGGACTTCAATAAAATAATTCAGTCTTGATTATTGAAGTTAAGGAAATATCTGTATAGACATAAGTGTAATAGTGTATACACCAAAAAACGTAATGTCACTTTGTTCTATAGAGTTATAATTATATATGGTATTAGTCTACATAATTATGTGTCATTTTTTATCATCACCTTGTGATGATGGAAAAAATAACAAAACCCATCAACATTAATTATTATTTTAAGCATCGAAAAACTATCATTGTTCTGCATTATTATAAATAAATAATTCTTCTATTTTAAATCCAGTCGAGGTTCCATTAATTGGCAAATACAATAGACTTTAGAAAAACTTTTAATCAATGCTCTAGTTGTAAAATAAACATCTCCATTCCATTTTTTTTCTAACACCCAGCTATATTTTGACATCGAAGTCACTAAACCACAACTGTTATTCTTCTTTGACCTGTCAGTTGCACAAAAAATGATACCACAAGCATCAATTTTAACTCTATATGACCCCATCAGACAAATTCTGTCTCTGCTAGCTGTCTTTAGTGGGGAAAAAAATCATCCACCATATGTGCTTAGGGTGAATTTCCTATATCTTCCCCCACTCTAACCCTTGCCTCTGTTAAAAATTGTCCCTCTCATCATTATTAGAAGGGATCAACTTCACTAATATAGCATTATTCTTTCCTTTCTTTCAGTGATACGTGGTTTCAGTTCGAATTTTTATAAGCATTTTTAAAGATTTTGAATATTATCATTCGGAAGGCGGAAATATTATAATATAAGCATCGGAAAAATAATTTCTTAATCAAAATATATTCAGAATCAGAATCCGAAACAGTATTTATTGAAAGTACATAGGCACATACCCTTGGTACAAATAAGTTTTATGAGCATAGCTCAATAATTTTAGTGACACAGACAAAAAAAAGTTGTACAAATTGAATGTTAGCTGTAATGAGAGTGAAGCAAAAAGATCCCAAAAGAAAATTTCACAATTCCACCAGTGTAAATAATTTAATCTGGTTTGACGATGCATGGGACATTCAATGATAACATGATATAAATTATTTACAGCTTCAAGATTACATAAGTTACATAAAGTGTATGGGAAATCAAAATATATTTGTTTTCACTTTCCAGATTTACTCGTCCAAACTCTTCCTATCACTGAATCTTGTCCAGCATAAGAGATGTTATACCAAATACATCAGCGTCTGGGTGTTTGTGTTACATAATATTACTTTACAGTTTCCCTTTTACACTTGTTATAATTTTCTAGTGTTAATTTTACTGAAATAGGCCTAAGTACAAAAAATGCAGAAGATAATTCAAAGATTTTAGAAATATTATTGAAAAGAAAGAAGGTCATCAGGTTTAGTGTAGTTTAATTAGTATAGTTTAGTTACAGTTAATTTAGCAGATATATGATATTTACTGAAACAGCTGAGTAGTTTTCGTATCGTGTAGAGATATTATTTGCACAGCTTTAGCAAAACCATAACTTTAGTTGTCATTGGCGATCCCAAGGTAAGAACGAAATCTCCTCCCTCCTTGATCATACGAAAAGTGCAGAATAACGGGGGAAATCGTAATCTGTAAGCAAAGATTGAGAAATTTCATTCTTTTATAATTATTTTAAATAAGCATTATCCACTTTTATTAACATTTTTCAAAAGTTTCGTAGTGAGGACTGAGGAGGGTACCGTCTTATGCTTCTGTACTTTAGCATCAAACTTTTCTGTACAACCACCCTTCCCACTGCCGTCAACATTGCATTATTTGAGATTTCATCTGATTTCGTATTTCAACTCAGATACAGTGCCTTTGATTAAGGCATCCTTTAATAAAACTATTTTTCTTGAAATTCCTGTGCTTCTGTCAGAAAATGAAATCTTTATTTCTATCCCATCTTCTTTATTACGCAAGAACTTGGACAATAAAATCTCAGCAGTAAAATTCGACAAATTTCAGTTACAGGTAATCCACAGTTTTACATCCTTTTTAATAACCACTCTTTAAAAGTAAATATCTCCTGTTTATTATAACTTTTCTCTACGGTATGCTAAGGTATACAAAAAGGTCATGAAAATCTTATATCGCTTTCTTTATACTTTCAATAAAATAGAACAGAAAAGCATATTTTTTACATCCATTAAAATTTTCTTTTTCACGATGTTATGTGAAAAAGGTTAAGGCTTATTTTTATTCTGTATATATTCCTTTATTTGATCTAATATTTGTTGTATATTGAGTTTATAGTGCAGGTGCTAAAAATTCTTATGTTCTTGTGTTATTATAAAAAGTCTTAAAATAAACTCTTTTATAGATTTGTAGTATTGTGTCGTATGAACGAAAGGGTACCCGAAATATTTCATATAAAAAAGTGTGAATGTGTTTAGAGTAGCTAGTGCAGTATATGGGCGCACAATGATACAGGGGGTTTAAATATAAAAAATTGTTTCAATATACCACAAAAATAGCACTATATATATAAATGCATGTTATCAGTTCATAATCTAAATATTTATTTATATGAATTTTCACTCATTTATTTTAGTGTCTTCTGAAAGCATTTAAAGATAGTTACATTCTCAACAACGATAAACCCATCTACGAAACAATAAGATTTAAAAATAAACAGTTGCATATTCTGTGGAGAAATTGTTCAAAGTTGTTGCAATATGTGGTACTATTCTTACGAAATATTAAAAATGTGGAGGACTTACTTACTTACTTAGGTACTTAGGTAGTCCGTTAATCAGCATTAAGCGCGGACTCCAACACTAAGTTGGGTTTG
>JAQIWE010000104.1:0-32086 GCA_034698565.1 Campodea plusiochaeta
CATAAGATTGGTACTTGAGATGGGGAGTGACCGCAATAACCACAAGCTTCCTCTCAGCAGTCAAGCAGAGGATAAAGACTTCTCTGGTGAGGTTTTGATTTCAAATTGAAGGATATTGAATATTGGAAATATTATTTCGGTAGACTGTAGAAGCAACGAAAGTGAATCCATGTAACGATGTAAGCAGTGTTGCAAATTCATAGGAACAAATTGTGTAACCATCTCTTGCAAAAGTCATAATGAAAGACTCTCAAATAGGAGAATTTGTATACTCAACTGACACAAACTCGAATAATTAAAAAATAATTATTTAAAAGCCACAAGCTCACAGCCTGTTTTGGTTCTTCTATTTCCCTATAGGAAAAATACACAATCATAAATAATTCTGAAACACGCAAAAAGTTCTAAAATAGGAACCGGAAACAGTTAGTATTGTTCCCAATGATTAATTACAGTTTTAATCAATTCTCAATTCATTATACTAGTAAGATTTATTTTTCATTTGTAAAGAACCATTAGGAAGTTCTTGTAGCTTGTTGGATTAGCCTATTATTGTTCTAAAATAATCATTATTTTTATTTCCCAATTTCAGTTATAAATAGGTGAATAGGATAATTTAAAACGAGAAACAGGCAAATTTACGATAAATAGTTTTTCATAGCGAAATAGTTACCTGTTGATTACTTTTAGTCAACTTAACATAGTCTTTTGATATTTCATATTATATTAACGTGGTCTAAATACCTAATTAACCATTTAGTTCGAGCCATCACTTGCACAATGATAAGAATTAGTTGTCGAAGACGAAGACGTTGAACAAGTTAGTTGACAATGTAAAATCCATCAATCTTTTTAACCCTCTTGTAAGAAATATGGCCGAAGGGATTTGTATTTATTTTTTCAGTGTTGTATGCTAAACAGTAGTGGAATGATCTACTTCCTAGCCCATGGAAAATAATGGAAAATTGGAACCGCAAAAAGTGGTAGAAAAATGGTTCAAAAGTGGATGGAAAATACACTTTAATATCAAATTATGATTTAGTGGTCTAGTGATAATCATATTTGTGCTATTATAAATTTTTATTATATTGTAATGTTGACGTTTTCTTTGCATTCGTATAAATCAAATAAATATCTCACTTGCAATCATTGATTCATAATACTGACAACTCCACATATTGCTGTACAATAAATCTAGAAAGTTAAGAAATTATATCTAAAATACAGACCGCTTGAAAACTTGAATTTAAATAATTAGCGTATCTGAATACTTTGCACTAATACAAAATATGAGTTATGTTAGCATTAACCTTTTAGTTAGGAAAATATTTATCACTATTCAAATTTAAAGCCTTTATTAACGTGTCAACAACTCAATACATAAAATATTGGTCTTCCCTCTATGACACTCTTAACCTAATGACAACAATTATAAATTTTTATACATAGCTAATAGCAATAGGTAATAAACTATTTTAAAGTGAGCAAGGCTATATGACGTCAAATTTTGCACCAGGACCAGGAGATTTGGCACACTTCAGTACATATGAAAAACAAGCCTTACCGACATGGGTCATTTCGGTAAGTCTACCTATTATTATATAATATTAACTTTGAGAAAATATTCTACTACGTAAAAGCAGTAAACGTACAGTTCATCAAAACATTTCCATTGTTTCGTATAATATTATCAGCTACATTGCAGACTTTGCAGTTCTGCAAACTACAGAGGTTACTACTGCTGTAAGTTAATGTAATCAGTTTACAAATAGCACAGTAACACATATTATTAACAATAGAATAATCTGCTTATAATGACTTATGCAACAACCAACAACACGTGAGAAAAATATATTTCTCACATTAATAACAATATAATAATATCGGAGGTATTAATTAACAGAGTATTAGTTTCTCTTTATTAGGAATGAATTTATTATCGTCATGGTAATTCTCAAGGAAGAATTAAGTAATTGCAATTAAATGCAATCTGGAATTTTCTCATTCAATTGCAATAAGTATTATTTATGTTTATAAGTTATTCTTCCGAATGTCAACTTTTATTTCCGGTTCGAGATTTCATGGATTAAGATCAGAAAATAATTATAATTTAATTAATATACACATCATGTGAAGTATATCAAGACAACCGATATCTATATAGCCTATTTCACAATATTACCAGTAAGAGATATTAAAAGTTGCAATATCCTGGATGATTGGCAAAAATATTGTAGCTTTTCATATTTTAAAATATGCATGTTACATTATGCTTCGAACCTTTCAAATGTATTAGAAATTCGAACAAAGTGTAAATACTTTCGCTTCTTCAGTATCGCAGAATTTTTGATATTTTGTACAACTACAAACTGTAACAATTATCGATGTTACAGAAAATTCAAGTCGTAGACTGTCAAATATAAATAATATATGCCATAATTATATTTATCAGCTAAATCAAAATAATATTTCTCTCCATAATTTTATATTGATTTAAAACCTAAACAAGCATTATTATCTTTAACCCATTTTCCCTTATTCGTATCTTAAATCGTTAAAAATGCTTTCGAATCCAATAAAACAGCAAATCCTTCAACAATCGCGTATTTCTAACAATGGTTCACGTTTTCGCAATGCATCCACCCATCTCTATAAAATATTATGAGAGAAAATTATCCGAGAACAAGTTCAACACAATTTAGCACGCTTCGAAAACTCCCAGCAGTCCTGAATGAATATAAGAATAAAAATTCCATTTCTTATTGTTATTCAGAAGAGGGAGAAAATGCACGGTGCATACAGGGTGACACGAAATGTAAAACTGGAGCAGAATAAAATTATACTCTGCAGCAGAAGAATGCTGACTTATTGTTGTATTATAAAATATGACAATGGTGATACAATAAAATTCGCGTTTTCATAACAGAAATTGCGGTTTCCAGAAATTGTTTATTCAAATTTTGTCAAAAGCTGACAAAGAAATACGGAATGCAGAACATTTTCTTAAAATTAAAAAATCGTATAAAATATTTAGAAATAATTCATTTAATAAAAGACCTACATTACTAATAAATTGACAATATGGAGAATGAAATATTTATTTTGAAAGTCAAAGAGGAAATAAAAAACAATAAAATAATTCATAATGTATTTTTTAATTTTGTGTCGGCTTCCTTAATGTATCAGCAGATTTAAGAGAAAGTTATTAAAATAAAAAACCGATTAAAAATCATTTATCATTATAAATTTGCATGAATGAACGTCAGATTATAAGCTTATTTTATGTGCAAAACGAATCTGTGACATCTTTAATATGAAAACGTTGATTTCTTCAATCTTTCAAATGTATAACAATTCCCGTTAATAAATTAATTACTGCCAGTCTGTCACCAACTTTCTATAACATACCTATCCCACTAGTTTCCCCTTTGCAACCCCCTGTGCGACCGTCTGTTAGATTCACCATCTCTATAAAATATTTGTCAAGAAGATGATTGTATAGTAGTATTATAATGTAGGTCGTCATCACCATGTTGTTTTGAGTCTGGATGGGGCAGTTTTGCAGGGTGGATAAAACAACAAAAAAGTAATCACAACAACAACACAAAATATGTGATCTCGATTATCAAATGGATCCGCTTTCTTTTGCCGATTCTCATTTGCACGTCTCAGCAGCAAACTATTTGAGAAATAGGAATGTTGGAATAATGTAATGTTGTAATTCTCAGTTTATACGTGAAAACAGCCAGTCCATCCAGTTGCTAATTTCTCATGTTTTGAAAAACGATGAATATGTTACGATACGCTCAAATATTGCAAATTGGCTTGCTTTAAAAATAAGTCATCAATATAAAAATTTCAAGACATTGTTAATGACTTTCATGTCGAGTAAAAGTTCCTAATTATGTTTATGAGTTGTATTATAAATTATAATTATTTAGGTAGAAAAATTACACCAAACAGAGTAACAGTGATACCAAGGTCTTACTTTACACTACAGTATAACGCATAATTTTATATTTACAAAATATAAGCCATACTATTTATTGCAGCTTAATCTTTTAAACGCAAAAGCTTTCCTTTAGTAAAGAACCTTTCCGCATAACACATAAAAATCAAATTTGCCATTTCTAAATCGAGTTTGCATCCTTCCTGTATATAAGAAATTCTCGGTACACCTAAAAGGATGAGTCACATTATGTTCATTTATTTTTATTCCACAAGTAAATTTATTACGAATCCAAAGAAATTTTACCAACTGCGCAAGAGCAGAAAGAAGGGTAGTACTTTTAATTTCAAAAGTTAAAAAAAATTATGTATATTTAAAATCTTGTAAACTGATACTTTAAAACAAGTACCATAATCCCCCATTTGATCTTCCCTAAAAACGATTTACGACTTTCCTTCATCTAACTGAATCTAATCACAAATAAGCACCATACTCTGAGAGGAATTCCTTATAAGTGAACATGCACTGATATGATTATACAATAATGTAAGGGTAACATAGGACCATTAGCAAGATTGGCAAAGGTTGAGTTATGGAGTGGTACTAAAAGATGGAAAGGGCAGGTCAGATCACATTAAACCACTCTTCAGTCATGTGACTCATCTCAGAGAAGGAGAGGATGCTGTAATCTTCGGTGAGATTTTGAGAGCTAGGTTTGGTTACTTATAGGTGATACAATATCACCATCATTGAAGTTATGCTGAATTATGTATTCAAATAAAAATATAAATCTTTGAAGTTTCAAACTTTCGATCTCATTTCAGCAATTATATTTTAAACAAATACACTTTAAAAATGATTGTAAACCGACATTGCGATCCAAATTAAATTCGCATTTTCATTGTTTTCCTATAACATATGATAGGCCTACATAAATTATAGTATTACTTGAACATCATTTCACCGTGTCGTGTACAATATACAAAAACTAAAAGTGAAATTACGCTAAACAATGAACTTAATTATTCTCATCATCATGAAAAATGAACCCTATTGTTTATCAAATTGTAACATAAATCTCCATAAAGAAGATTTTAACTCTCAGTTATTACTTTCTTCCAATTACAAAAAAGGTCTTTATTATAATAATAATAATTACACAATAAAACATAAAGCACTGTTGTCCCTCAATACATTCTTTGTTATTTCATTACATAACAAATCAGCTATACAAATAAAGGATACACTTTTTGTTATTTGGTTTTCTAAAGCATTCCTGTACCTCCGGCACTATTACAATTAGTTGCCCCTCTCTAAATTTCAACCACTTATTTATATAAATACCACGAGGTCAGTATGTAGAGCATTACATCACAAATACAACAATAATAACACGTTCTAATTTCTCCCTTCGCTGCGGATCCATGAATGCTGTTGTTGCCAATGGTACAAAAAAATATATTGTAACAAATGGGTAATGTTTGAATTAAATGTTTTTTATTTGCTAAAAAGAAGCAAAAGTGCTTCGTCAGTGTGAAATTTGAAAGGCCTGAAGCAACACTCGAGAAGTCAGAACAATATAATATTTTTTCATATCTTTGAAAATTTATTAACTTTTACTGAAACGATGGCAAATTGGACTGTGGATGCTACTTATGAATTTGAAATTTCAAATTTTTTTAAAAACTCCTATGTTTTTATAATTTTAATTGGTTATGAATGTTACAGCCACAAGCCTAATGATAAACAGTTATTTAAAGTGTTCAAGTCTGGAATAGGTCACAGTTTTCATGAATGCTAAACTAGAACAACTATGGTTTCAGAGTTGCCTTGTGAAATTCCTATCGAAGTATCGATGGTTAGGCCTACTGATTTTACTGTCACTGCATAGTGAACGAAATACAAGACTAATACGGTCTAAACCTACATAAAGTAAAAGCAAAAAAATTTCAACAGAATAAAATGTTCCGTAGGTATGATTCGTATCCATGTTTATTGTTAGTTTACTTTGGTGTAATAAAGGTATGGTTGTTTGTTGCATGTAGCAAGGTTGGAATGCGAAGAGAGGCCCAGACAATCATGTCCTATGGCGATCAAACAGGGATGGGATTTTTCAGAGGTGTACCTGTTGGCTTCAATTTTAGAGGTTTGGGACCATCAACATTGGAAGATAGGAGAAAAACAAGTTCCCTCAGGGATATAGTTTGAAAAACGTTTACATATTTTAAAGGACTATATTATACAAATAAATAATTATGCATTATAGTATGGATCAGCCAGTATTTTTTCAAATATACCATTAACCATAAATGGACAGTCTTGTTGGGAAAATTTACAAAATAAATAAATAATGTATATTATAGCAACCACTTCTCTATTTAATTCTAGGTCAGGTAACATTCTACGATTCTAGTATTTCCATAATCTATGTCATTCTACTAAAATTGAAAAAATTCATTTATTCTATTATGCCTAAACTGCCAATGAAAATAATATTTTCTTTATAAACCATGAAAAAATAGTAGGCCAATTGATAATACGCCTATTTAAAATAATATTTACACCCTAAAATTAGTACTTTAAAAAAAAATCTGATTCCAGGCTTGGAAATGTTGGAATTCTATACGTAGCTCGATAGAACTGAAGAACTGCTACCAAAAAAACTCATTTAAGAGCTTGCAGAAAAAAAGGAATTTAATTCATAAATCATACTGCCATAATCTAAACAATACTGACAACTATAAAAAAGACATTAGTGAATGCTTCTTTATGCAAGGTTATTATGCTGTTAATACGATTTTAAGGGTGCGGCTCTGTAATTTATCTTCATACCACTAGATATCAATGTGCAAATAGCAGTTTTAAAATATGACACCTGATCAAATAAGTCACAGGCGTATGTCAAACCTGACAATTTTAAAATGAAGAGACCATTTGCGAAATGGTGGTAAAATTATTTTTGGAAGTGTTAAGTTTATTTCTCTAGAAAATAAAATGTAGGCCTACAGCACATGTCATGAAACTGTAAGTCTCGAACTGTTTCCAAGTGCACTGAAATCGGCATGGGTGAAGAAATCGTACTGATATGATATAAAATTTCAGGATGATTAAATTGTATAAATTCAATTAATTTTATTCAATGTGATTAGATTAATTGATAGTGTTATCTAAGTCTAACAATTTCACCTAAAATTCGTCGAATTGCCACTTTATAAGTTAACATTAACTAGACTGTCTTCAGTTAAATTTCACAATTTTATGAGTTTTAGATCCAACAGTCGGACTGTTAATACACAGGGAAACCCATACAAACGCAGGGCTGCTTTCACCAGCGGATGAGAAATTGTCATACTCGAACTCGGTCAGGAAATCCACCGAAAGAAGACATTTCTATAGATCTGTGCATTTTTCTTAACTGACCAACTAAATAACTTAAAAGGTTTCGTTCAAAATGTTGAACTATTCCAGGCAATGAACAACTTGTGCAGTCATGTTCAATTTGTATTGTGAACGTTATACAAACTCACGTAATCGTAACCGTCATTTCCTTGCAAACGAGGGTGTGGCCTTTGACATTGAATTTTTTTTATCAGAAAAACAAAAGGAATTTAATAGCATAACAATATTATTTATCATAAGGTAATTTATAGTGATTTGCATTTAAATTTGCAGTGGAAATTTAACAGTAACAAATTTGGTACGTTCTATATGTGATCAATCAATAACAAGGAATATTTGAATAATTATAATTATTTTATTTGAATGTTGGTTACTTCCTTTAATTCTGACCAGCCCTGTCTGTAGAAATAACCTGTTGCTGACCTTCAAAAGAGAAATATTTTCTAATCTTCAAGTGTACTACGAAACTACCAGCACTCAATTACAACGTTGCCACTAACAACAAACAGATTGTTTTTATGGAAATATTTTTAATAAATGTATTTCTGAAGTGATCCTTAATAAAAGTAATAGTTTCACGCTGAAGAAGTTTTGAAGACATCAACTTTGATTAAAGCTTGAAAATGAAAACTGTTTTGATCACTGCTTTTCAATTGACAATTCACTAAACCTAAATTACGTAACCTGAAAAACTTATCTCTTGATCAGTGAAAAGTCTTTCGAATAAGCTATGCTATACTATGCTGCACGAGATCCGACACTGAAGTTATTCTCAGATATCCAGATAGACCTATCTAATTATACACTACGACAATAAAATTATCCTTCATATTCACCAAAGGGATATTTATGTTTATAAATATTATCAATTGATCGATTCCCGACGAGATAATAAACGAAATAACTGGTGATCTGTGGACATTACTACTTCAAATTCATAATATTCACTATTTTATTGGCCAAGTTTGCAAAGAGTTTTGGTTTAATTTCTCGATATTTTTATTACTGATAATAAAGAACTTAAATTTATAGTCAATGTACATAACGAAAAATCACTGAAAAACAGTGACGAGGAGGATAGAAAATCTTGTTTTTCCTTTTTCCTAATATTTTACCCAAGAACTCCGGCAACGCTGTTTGAATCCTACCATAAAGCATTATTATACGCACAATTCAAATGCATCTACAATGAACCATGGAACATTTGATATGGGGACACCTTTTGTGTGAAGGTTCTGGAGGGTTAGCTCTGGTGCATTCATTAGTCCCCTTAGCACCGTGACCTTCAAGGTAGAAACCCCAGGAGAGTAAAAATTTGGGCTACTTACTATACAAATTTTTAAGAATACATAAAAAAATATGGAACTTCAATTTCTTATAACTTCTGGAGAATGCACACACACAAAAACAGAGATCTTTGATTTTGTATTAGTAGGCTTTTAGCCCTTTCACAGGTGTGTAAAAATTTGTACACAGTCAAGACGCTAATTGATCATTCAGGCTTTTATCACCAAGCTCTTTATAATTATGCTTAATTTCACGAAACTTTAAAAATAGTACAAAGGAATTTTCACAATCAGATTTTTTTTAAAAAAATCGATAATTCTACTATATAGTTTGGCAGGGCAAAACAATATATTCACACAAGATAAGTTCTCTCGGGTTCTCCGATAGTTCAGAAGCAGAATTTATTGTTTAATATGTGGCAACCAATCATTTGTATATTGGCAATGGAACGGAATTATGCGGAATAAGAAAAAATCACTGAAAAATAGATAATTTATACTGACATTGTCTGTTGCTGTAGTTGTTACAGATTCCCAAACAGAATTTATTTTTAAATTATTCTTCATCCAGCTGATAAATCTGTTATTAGAAGAAATGTACAAAATAAGGAAAAATGTTATTTTTAATTATTACCAAAAAAAAAACACCTTTTTCAAGTTTATTTTCTTTCGATATTTTTGTTATTATGAAATTTCATAGTAATTTTCGTTCTGAGGGTAGAAATCCTTGGAAGTGCATTTGATATTATAAGCGAAAGTATGTTTTATAAACACAATAAGTTTCCGCATGATTCTAAAATTATAGGCCTTCTCACGAAACGTAGGAACTGTTGTTAGGGTTGTTTAGAAGGGGATTAGCAACTTTTGTATGTGGAATTTGAATGTCGTAACAGCTATTTTCTCTTATTACTATTATTATTTCACAATTTTGTCATGTCCAACATGCTATTTATTTGTAATAACGTAAATTATTTTCTTAAAATGTCAGTTTTGTGCTAAACATACACTTCAGAGTTTTATGTAGTGATAACAAATAAATGTCAATTATCTAACCATTTTGGTTTGTACCTTTGTAGACAGTCGTTGTGTAACAAAAACAATATTTTGACGTGTAAGATCAAAAGTCAGAGTATCTTTCATTCGTTTAATCGTTTTCAAAATAACTGACACCTTGACAGTCTCTTATTCATTGCTTATTTCCTTTAAAAGAATCTTTTTCAATTTCGACTTTAATCGTATAGTCAACCCTCTACCGCATTCAAAATTTAATACATGTATTCCGTAACATAAAATTCTAATTTTACACTTCCATTATCAGTATGGCGCATCTGATGTTTTAAGAAGTATAAACACAAAACCACACGATTATTATTTTGTTACGCAAGAAAAAAAAGCAAGATTATGTAACACCAGAGGCAACAGCAATTTGTGGTATATTACGTTTCTGTAAATAAGCATCTTATTTTCTGAAGAAGCGTCGGTTAATACCAATTACGGAATATTTCGTATAATAATTTTTAATGTATTGCACACTGGAAAAAAAATCTACAGTATAGCTAGAGGTATATATAGCCTAATAAAAGAAATGGGGATGGCTTCCACAGTTCCATTAGATACCGATATTGCAGTTGGCAAAATTAGGTGTGGAGCAAGACAAGTACCAAATATGTTGAATATCCAATAAGATATGGAAGATATTCAAGATAGGTCTTCTCCTGAAAAGTTGAAATCTCGCAAGGAACTAGATCATTTTTCTCTTAGTAAAAGGGTTATTTTTTCCACAGCTCAAAAAAAAAAAAAGAGTCTGATAAAAAAAAAATGTTCCTGAAACACGCCTAAATGTTTTTTTAATAGTAAAACCAGGAAGCGATCGCATTCTGGTAAAACTAAATATTTCGGAGTGTATGACATAACATTCAAAAACAAATAATAAAGTAACAAATGGAATGAAAGTTATCGTTTCAATATCTTTTTGGGCGTTTTTAGCCATCTCTGACTCTTGATCTGGATACAATCATACCGTCATCATTAATATGCTTTCCCTATGTGTAATACAAGTGCGAACAAGCGATTAGGGTTTATAAACAAGAGCGCGTGGGTGGGGTGGCCCAAAATAGAACTAAACGATGCCAAACCAAAAAGATAAACACTATTGGAAACCAGTTTTGGTTATTCTCTCATCAGGTTCACAATACGTGATTCTAGGAGAGGTGACCAAAATTTTTTGCAAGTTTCGCTACACTGATACAACAACAATATTAATATATTATTGTAACTAACTTCTTTAATCATTTTCAATATCATTCAGTTATTGCTCTTCATACACAAATAGACCGATATTGATAACATGACTACGTTATAAAGAGCTACTGAAAATCAGTGACAGGAGATCTGTCTACTTACCTTGCCTAAAATTAAGGTTGGATAATCATGTATCATTGATGGGTTCCAGTCATATAATCAACAAATTAAAAAAAACGTCATTTTCCATTTTGCTGCAACTCCACTTTAAAACAGTGTGTTCTTTCCTTTTCTATTATTTTCTTCCTTCTCTTTTTTCTGACTCATTATATTATAATTCTATGGCCTACTTATAGTAATAAATATTACACATTAATTTTATAACGAAAATTACACCACCTCTTAAATTATTCTAAACTAAATTGTTCCAATCTTCAGTGCATTACTAAACCATCAGTGAACCTACTTATATAAAGGTAACTATAAAGTATCAATAAAATTAGAGGAAACATTTCCAGAAAATAATACATTTTAGAACAAAAAATATAAATTATTATTATTAACTTAACTTAGACTTTCTTTGTTTTCGTTTATTGTAAACCTAATTGCATTTTAATCTACAAAAGTTATCAACTGCAGTTAATTCTATAATAAGAAAATAGCTGGTTTTATTATTACCATGCAACTTTGTTTTGAACGCAAAAAGTGAACATTAGAGCACAATCACATTACATTATTCATGTTATGCGGCTTGGGAAATCTTTTGATTCTTGTGAGACTATTCTCACCCTTGCGATGTAGTAAACATTTTTATGAAGTAAAAACAAATCAAAAAAATATATTTATAATTTAATTCTCAGAAAGTCTACAGTTACGAAGTAATCTATCATTTTTGACATAATTTTAATATTGTATAGAAATTTATAAGTGTTGGTGTGTGTATTGTAAAATTTAAATTCATAGGGAAATTTCTTGAATATTACCAGAAAGCATAAATCGCGATCATGTAATTACAATTTATGATTTTATACTAACATTGTTGTTCTATACGGTACCTAGAAATTCCGGGATTGCTATTCCCAATAAAACAAGTACGGTACACCAACAGCCTTCGGAGCAATTTTCATTTTATTATACAAAGAGTTCATAAAGATCATAAAGTCAAGTTAGTGAACAATGAGCAAATTGCAAATATGTACTATAGTACACCGAATTGGTACTGTCATAAAAAAAATTACTAACAAATAATTTTAAGTAATAATATTTCGTAAACTAAACCTAGTCGAATTATGCATCTATATGAACAAAAAAACGATCTTTTTATAGTAAGAAAAAATATCCTAAACCTAAATTATTGAGTTGTAGGCTTGTGCACCATATTACAGAACTACACACCTTATTATAGTCCATGCTGCCATGTAACTAAAACTCACAGCTTACAGTATCTGAAAATGGCTCTGCTCATCTTGTTGATTTGTTCTCATAACCATGTATCATCATCCAAAGTGTATACCTCCCCCTTTTATGGTGTGTGTATAAAATCCTTAATCGTCCATTCACCTGCGTTTTACTTTTAAACAGGTCCATAAAATGCTAATAATAGGAAATATATCCAAAACGAGTTTATTTAGCAATGCAAATGATAGCAATTTTAGATGAAAACATTGTCTATACACTCAAGAATGAATAAACAATTGGCTAATTTTGTGTCGAAAAGATTCAACCTATAATTCATGGTGAAAGATTAATTGTGGGGTATCAACAATCATGGTCTACTTTTAATTGGTTATGACTTTTGAGCTTCTTGGTTTCCGAAACGTTTCAGAGGCTGAAATCGGCGAAAATTTTCATTTCATTTCAAAGTCTCCTTAAAATAACGCGGAAAAGCATGTAAAAATTTGTCAATTAATATTTTTATAATATATTTTTTCTCATGTATAAGATAAAAGACATATGAAAATCAGTATAAGATAAAAGACATATGAAAATCAACAAACGCAAAAATTATTGAAATAGGTTGATAGTATGGACTATGGATAAAGACAGATACAACATTATCGAAATACACTGTAAACATATTATATCATCGGCGTTGTGAACTTACTAACTTCTGTGTAGAGCTACCCTACCCATTGTTCAATTTCCAATAATGTTTCAATTGAGGAAAATATGCTGAGAGCTGAGCTCAGGTGAACGGAAAGCGATCATTTCTTTATTAAATTGAGATTAACAATTTGGGATCTTGCTACAAATATTTTTCTACAAAACCTAAAGACTGGCGTCGCTTATTTCCGATCATTACAGGAAAACTGCACAACTTTTATTCACCTGGTAAATCTTTTAAATGTTCTCCATTTACCATCTCACTATGGAGCTTCCATAATTTAATACAGGCAACCACGAACGAATTTGTACTCTTGATTCTCCGTAATATTGGTATTCCTGTCATTTTTGATCTCAGGAGTGTTTTCGTTAAAAGAAAAAGCGATAAAAGAAAAGCTAAAACTTTTTCCAATACTTCAAACTAAACTACATGTACTGAATATAGAAGAAGTCGCCAATATAAAAGAGAAACCACACTGAATTATCGTTAAACATTCTATTACTAAATATAGACTACCACAGACACAGAGACACACTTGCTCTGTTAGGAAGTTTTTATTCGTCAAAAGATTTAATTAACAACGGTATCAGCTTGTAGCAAGACTAAATGATGATTGCCAGACAGCACAAGTAAGAACTGCAATTTCATTACAAAGCAATTGAAAAACAACAGCAAAATTTAATGTAGCCTATATAAAACGGGTAATTGTTTTCAGTTCTGGATTGTCAGGGGGGGGATGTTATTTTACGATTACAGACTATTTACCAATTATGATCATTAATATTTGTACAGTCTGCTTGACATGAGGCAATAGTTGCTTAATATTTCCAAAATATTTTTAGCCAGTCTTTCATAATACGGTATGGCGCAGTTAATTATTTACATTTTTGTGAAAATAACATTCCAATCAAAGTTTTAAGGTAGTTATATATAATATATGTTCCATACTACATAACATAATTCACTAATAATGGCAATTGGATTCTTCGTAAGAATGATACAGAATGACTCATGTATAGATTTTGTCATTATAGACGAAAGGACAATCGTTATTTGACATTGATCCAACAGACATCAGAATGATGAGACAATGTTTAGTCATGCTATAAGAGATAATAGTAAATGGAAATTAACATTGTCGATAATTTGAATGAATGCCATGAAGTAATGTACAGTATGGATCATTAGCCATTGGAATCAACTGTGATAAAGACAAGCAGGGTGTCAAAATATCTATAGACTCGACTATCCCTATACATCTTCGATCCATTTCCATTTCTCATCCGAATTCCAAATTCTTTTTCCCTCCATTTCAAGCTTTTCATCCGAAATTCGTATTTCGTATTCATTTCACTCCACTTCGCTTGCAGAGAGTTCTGTATCACTGTGAATGCAGAACTGTATCACCATTCAAATAAAATGAAGATTTTTTTTACTATGAAAAGAAGTTCATATTGTGTTTCATTCGAGGTAGGAATGTATGTTTTTACGACTAATTATATCTACGGTTGCTTCGATAATAATTATTAAAAACTGAAATTGGGGGGAAAATATCAATTTTAATTTATCTTTTGCAGCCTATTGAACAAAAAAGTCAATATGTCCTGATTGAAGTATTTTTTTTTACTTCAAAACCAAAATAACAGTTATTTCTCTGTCCAATTTCACGCCTTATAAACGGAAATTGATTATTTCTCCTGAATATGATAAGTTAGTAACCAATATGTAATTAAATGCTTCAAAGATTAGTAGATTACCGGTACTGTGATCCTAGTGAAAAATTCTTCTTCGACATCACATTTATGGTACATTATTCCAGAAAATAATCTGGTATGTTGAAGCTAAAAGTTCTGAAGTTAGTAATTTTAAGTCTGTATGTTTGAATACGGTTAAATTCAAAATATTATGATAACACTCAACACGCTAGTAGACGGGGATAAAAAGCATCATTAGTTATTTTAAATAATATCATTATTTTTAGTAATAGTTACAAATTCATTTGTAAAATAAAAAGTTACTATTTCTACAAAAAGGACGCCAGTGAGTCGAAGTTGTATGATCATAAAGTTTCCATATTTGGCACAAGTCAAAAGTAGGGCTATCTGCTGTAGCGTATAATATGGTATTGTCAAGTACTGTCGGCCTTGGTCCTGTAACTTGCAAAACGGACTGATTTCAATCTCATCATTATACATCCCACTGTGACTTTAAAGATGGTGGACAATGGAGGTAAACAGCTTCATTAAGACCATAAAAGAATGTGCTAGTGTGGGTTCGAGTATACAGAGAAATATTTTCCGGGAATTTTGTGATCATATTACTAATTATATGGGTAATATCTTCCTAATTTTTAATAATATTCGTATTTCGTATATACATAAATGCGATCAATCAGCTCGATATCACTATGAAAATTATCACATCGATTGTCAAAAATTATATGATAGCAATCTTCGTAATATCCTTCCAAAAGTCGATCTTTTTAATTTAAACAAAACTATAAAGTTTGTGTAAAATCATCAATCTGTTTGTGTAAAATCACTTCAATGAAGTATATCAACAGAGCTTTAAAAAACCCGAGTTACACGATAGCTGTTGGTCCTTCTTTCAAGTAGACCTTTTCAAAAGTATAAAACTTTTTTCAAACGTGTCTTTTTTGAAACATAGGTTACTAATAGCTGAGAGTCTATCATCGTTTTCTTTTTCTTTTCGTCGACAGTGTTAGTAATAAATCGTCATTTAAGACTTTTACCCCACACGTCCCACCTAATAGATCTTCTGGCAACTTAAGTCGTACCACAACTGCAATAACTCAAAACACTTCCTTTCCTTCATTGAATTGATTGAAGGTTATTTCTTACGTCAATGAAGGAACTAAATTCGTCCACTAACAAGTACAGGTCATTCTTCAACACACTTGAAGACAATCTACTCGACAAATATGAACTACGAAAGATAAACCAATAAATCTATTAGTGGAACTATGAGTCGGGAAGAATACTTATTGGAGCACTCTTCAGTGTGTATATGTTTATAGTCTATAAAGGAGTTGTTGTGAATAAATCTATCAGTTTTAAACAGTTACTCAATATTTTACGATAATAAAATATAATGCAAATGCCACTGCTTAATTCGGAGATGTGACATGTGAGATATATCAAAGTACTTCAAAGTCAAATGCATATATGGCACAGATATCAAAGCGGTCACCTTCTTTTATACCTTACTATAATATAATCTCAGGCACTGTCTCTACATTTTTATCTCCAGGTGAAATGCTGAGCACATTAATTTTTATTTCGGGAAGCCAGTACCGGTACTCAAAATTAAAACAAAGAAAATCATATTTCTATGTAAAATAAAGTTTATATAATACTTCTACAGAGATTAACAAAAAGATGTTTGTTGTTAAAAAATGTTAAGTAGGGAAACGAATTGTTTGTGTCAGTTTTAGTATATATCATTACTGCAAGATGCGTAAAAAATAGAAGTTTAAAGTTAAACAAACGATGATTAAATTATATTTTTCTAAAACTCGCAGTAAAATCCTCTACAATCTCAAGATTTCCCAATAATTCTCATACCATCTTTTACTAAACCGTAAATCGAAGACTTATCATGTCAGAATTCCCCACGTAGAAGATATTATTCTCTGTTGCAATGCTAAATGCATTCCTGTTGAATTCTTCGTTAATCTTTTCCTTCATGTTAATCCCACATTTACGTAGAAATATAAACCACACTTTATCAATTCCAACCAACTTCTTATCAATATTATAATATTTGCTTTAAAAACGACGCAGCAGTTTTTATTAAACATCTGCTGTTATTAAAGTAACGACTTTCCTAAGTGCTTTCGGAATAATTTAAGAGTACTAATCCCTTCCCAAATTCGTCAAAGAGAAACACTTCAAACGTCAGAACGTCAAGCTACCAAAAATGATTAAAAGAAATACAAGTGGACGACATGCATCTCTTTCACTTATTTTTCGCTCAATAATATTGTATTTTCTGCCCTTAGGCTACAGTACGTCTGTTTTAAGAGCGATTATCAAATATTCCGATAAAAATACAATGTTAATGGCATTATTATAAGGTAGATCTATAAAATTAAAATGCGTTTTCTATTTCGAGCTTGATAAATAGTTACTTCTGGATAATTTTATCAAGATAACACCTTCAGAAAACATAAATCATATGGGTAACTCTTGCCATAAGGTAATTTCAATATTTTAAATGAATTCTGAATTCCTGATTATAAACATTGTGAGGACTCGCACGAACAGGAAACGGACGGTCATTAAACATTACACAAGTTCTAACTTACTTTTTCGCATATTCCTCTCTCTAAAAACATGAAATTATAATAATGAGTTAATGACACACTGGTAATTCCACAATAACTTTCATCAAGTCAGCGCCTATAAGTGCTGCTCTATAAAAAGGTGTCACAGAGTTCTTTAAGATTTTAACTTGCCTTACAACTTAGATATTGAATAATTGAAACTTTAAATTTCCTTTATCAAAACTTTGCTGTACAGTCTACAGTGAGAGGACCATGAAAACGATAGACCCGTGAGATATGATGTTTACGATCTGGGTCGAATATTGATTGGACCGAAAAACTGGGTTCAACGGTGATTTGGCACATAAAGTAGGTCATTGAAAAACAGGCGTCTTGGGTATACCTTTACTTTTAAACCCATAATTCCAAAATACTTGACTGCAATTCTAAAGATTATCGAATAATTCTCTTAGTTTCGCTCTTGTTTTATAGACCTTCCTGAACGTAACTTTCTGTTAATGAACACCCCCTCCCCGCCCAGACCACCATCACGCACAAATATTAAATCACACCTTCTTTCTTGCAGGCTACGTAATTTTATAGCACCCTCTATTCCATACTAATTGCACAACCTAACTAAGAGACGGGATAATTAAAAAGGAATTACACACGCTGTGTTCCTTCAGGAAGTATAATAGAAAGAGTGAGAGAAGAAATAATCTTTTGGGGAAATATGGAGACGCCCAAATAGGAAGTACGATGACAGGTATAGGATTAGAGATGACATGCAGACTCACTTTATTGCTATACGTGTTGTATGAAGACGTAGAAACATCAGATCAACTGACACATTGAATTCGGATATTTAAAAAAGTTAATATAATAACATGGCTATTAGTACTAGCCTATGTCTCGTTATAATTAATATAAAATCAAGATGTTACTGTTTTTATCAAGCAATAGAAAAATGTGACTTTGTGTAGTCATCATTATTTACTGATATTGTAATTCCCGATGATGGGACTGTGTTCCCGAAACCGGTTGATTTTGTTATAGGCCCCTACTACACCTGGATTAAAGGCTTAAATCTGAACTGATGAATTTCATCAAGACGTTAGTTGTACTAATAATATTATTATTGTAGAACTCTCAGTTTAATATATTTTTAAAAAATCGATTATTTACAACACAAAAGGATGGGTGTTTTGAAGACTATAAAACTTTCAATAAATTTTAAATTCTGATCCTTAATATTTGACTTCAAAATACCTTTGAAAGTTGAAACGGAATGACTATCTGCAATCTGCATTCTAGCAGGCTATTTCTGTATTTACAAAATTTCGACAATACTAATAAATAAAGTGACTGTTCGATTCAAAATCACTCTTATTTCCTATTATTATCTTATCTAAACAAGATAAAGGAAATATTCCTGAAAACTTCTACTTAAAATAGACAGCCGATAAACATAGATAAATTACAAAATATCAATTAGGTCTACAAAATGTTATTTTATTTTTAATTAGTCATTTTGTCTATTTTAACTTCGGTTTGTTCCCAATGAACATTTTCATAATAATTAACAGTCCAAAGATAATAAATTTTCCGTCAGTGATAACAACTTTTAAGAGTGATTCATTAAAATAATTATTTAAAAATATACTCAGAACTATAAACTGAAATTAGATTATATATTTCTGTGACGTCATGTCTATTATAAATTTAACTTTGAACTTTTTTAAAAACAACCCGGATCTTCATAATATAAACCGCTAAATTTGCTCTTGACTGAACAATATTCTATGTGATGATGCCCTTGGTTCCAGATAACTTACCGACATTCTGATATTTTTAACGGTATATGGTGCACATTCAATCAGACACTTACCTATAAATAAAAAGAAAAAAATATTAATAAAATGTCATTCACTACAATGTTAAGTTGCAAAATAATATATTTAAATTCAATACGTATAGTATTTATAAAAAGTAAACATTTTTACATCAAAATAAACACACACATATTTAATGAGTTTCCACATATGTGTTAAAATGAAAACGACGATAGGCCTATTTTGTTTAATTAATTTTATGAAAATATCCTTAGTTGTCTTATTTTATTGGTATTATAAACTGTATGAACTTATTTCTTTCTTATCAGGTAAATCGCTCTATAAACAGTGAAGAGTCGACTCTAAACGGAACATAATACAGACGCAAATCATCTGTAACTTAGGAAACATTATTACTGAAATAGGCTACACATATTACAAAATTATTATCGACGTTTAAAAAAGAAGTTATCGATAATATGTCTGTGACTGACTCAGTCTGTTTGTGGTGTGTCTGTGGAAGGAAATAGACTGGCAGAACAAATAATGAAATTATTTTTTTGAACAAATATTTACTGTTTGCTTTTCAATGAGTTCTTATTCTTTCGTTTCCCATCAAAGAAAGAAACGCACGAGAAAAAAAAATGTTTGGGAAGAAGGGAAATATCAACAAGCAGCAAAAACTCTCACGATTCTGTCAGATGGGTATATTTGAATTTTTACATTAGGAATATCATTGGCATTAATGAGAATTTGGAAACTAATAATGAGTAAAATAATTAAAACGAATTATTGTTTCAAAACGGCCTTGACGCTTTCTGAACCTTCCTCATTTTATTAGAATGAACTATAAAATTCACAATTATGTTTTTAATAATTCTGAAATTTCTCCGCCAAGAAATTGTAGTGTAGTACTATTTCAGATTACTTTCATAACTACAACACAAGGCCTATAGGCTATTTCTAAATAGTCTACAACATAATTATATGAAATTTACGAACTATAATCAATTCAGGAATAAGGTAGGCCTATATTCTTTTCTGTAATATCATAATAATCTGGTCGTCCCGGTATCTGGTGGTCAGGAAGAAGACTATGTCAAAATCGATAATTAAAATTGTACATTTAAAGGGGTATTTCTTTTTTCTGCGGGAAGCCATATTTTCCAACACAGCTTATCGGTCTCTTGGGAAAGCGAGTACAATAGAGAACAAAGAAAGTAAAACGGGATATTGTGTTGGAAAAGACGGCTTCCTGTTGGAAAAAATACAGGTTTAAGTTTTTGCTGCTTTAATAAAAAAAAGTTGGGGAAGAGAGGGCCGCCAGTTCTATCTATATAGTCAATAAATAAATAAAACTATGAAACTATTCTTTATTGATGCAATTTTAAAGATTGACCAGAAATATACTAAAAGTGAGCTGATATAATTACATTGTATTCATCAGTATTCTAATATCTATACAATACGTATATTATACCATCAAAATTTGCGTAAATAAATAGAAATATAACAATTCCATTTCTACAAAAAAAATATTTTAAGTTTAATGCAAAGTCACGATAGATATACCATTCATCACTCATTTGCATGGAGAGGTCCAAGATTAAATTTCCTGCTGTATAATTCACAGTATAGTAGTGTTCCTATACTTCAACGTATATCTACTGTACAGGAAAACAAGTTTAGTTTGTAATTAATTTTGAATGAGGACTCTAGAGTAGAGAGAGAGTGTGGACGATAGCTTATATATAGTATATTGTCTACCGTGGAAATATGAGGTAGAAAGTATTAATGGAAGTATAATTTTTAGGGGCCAGTTTCAGTTCATTATAAAGTTGATGGTATTAAAATTTTACATATTTTTTAATAAATGAGCGAAATATGAGTTGAAAGAAAATGTAGGAGGTAACATGAAAATTAACGAAACAGTTTTTTTTTACAGTTTGTATCTTTTTTTAAACAACTATTTAAGTAAATAAATGTCATTAGCCTGACCTAACTTAATCTGATTTAACATTCTGGCATTCTTAAACTGAATTAAAATACCACTTTCAAATTAACTGATGATCAGCTTCAAATATCATCGCCTTCTTTCTCCAACAAAAAGTTGATTACTTTACAAATTCTCCTATTTACATGAAAATAACTCCCAAATGGCAAGAGTAATTCTGTTGTATCATTCCAAGTCATACAGTTACCCTCATGAAATATGTATTCCATCATCTAAGTGTTGCGGTATCACACTCATTCTCTCAACACTTTTGTTCCTTCATGTCAACTCACCCACATCACTCAAATTGAGAATTCGCGTCTTTTGAAGGGAGTTGTTTCTCAATGAAATATGAAACTGCTACAGATGAAAGAAAATAAGAAGACTCTCTCACTTCTTATTTTTGTCGACTTTCATTTTAGTTTTTCGTTTTCTGTACTGTATATATAGGTATCTATACTGAAGACTTTCAAAAGGACAAAAAATCTCTACCAATGGAGAAAAATTCGGTACACTTGCAACAAACAGCGACAGTTTTTATTAGGTATAAACCAGTCTTTTTTGTAAACATTTCTGGCTCCTGATTTTCAATATAATTTTCACCTATTTCATCAACTTCTCTTCATTCTTATAGAGAAGAAAAAGAAAAGACGAAAGAAAAGAAAGAAAAAAGTTGACAGCAATAAGGGAAATGTTTTAGGTTAAATATATGCATTGTACTCCTGTGAATTGAATCAGGCTCTAACTCATTGAAATACCGCATGTGTTATACTGTTCTACAGTCACTGTACAGCGAGTCAAAGAAGAGAGAGAAAAAAATGAAGGGAAAATTTTTCCGAGTTGAGAATATTAAACATTCAACCTTGGAAAGATATTGCCAAATGAATAAAATGGTTTTGAGTTGTGGAATGGTCGGTTAAATTAAGATATGGTTGTACTACAAATCCTCATGGTATCATATTCAGAATGGGAATGGGCAAGTTAGCAAAAGGAAAGAGACTTTTATGTAAAACTCTGCAGTTGGTTCACATTCTATATGACTGTATGATATAGAAATGTTGATGCACTGACTTTGATTTCCTTTTCCTTACGAGAAAAACTTTAAACTTCAAAACTTGTGGCAATGTCATGAATAATAATAAACTAATTATATTCTTCGTAGTTATTACAGCAAATGTCGTATTTATAATATTAGTTAAGAAATATTTGGTTATTGTCTCTTTGTTTCTTTCTGCATTATAATTATTTACCAAAAAAAGTTTCGCTTTCCTGCTGGAACGATGAGAGAGTTTAGGATATACGTTTTACAGCACACGCTTATACGGTTCAGGTTTATATATTAAAGCGGGATAAATAAATTTAAATTTGATTACTAGATGTAAACAGTAAATCGAGGAACAACACATTAACTCCTGAACGGCATAGTATCGGCATTCCTCTCTGAAACTGTTCCCTTCTCTAGCACATATGATCTGAGTTACTGACAAACAAACACAAACAGGAGGTTGACGAAAATATGTATTGCGCAAAGCTATGGCGATTCACTGGTAGATTATGTCCCAAAAATCCAGGCGACAAAACAATAATCCTATTTTATACGAGTCATTAAAAGCGAAATGTTGACGTGGATAATATTTTTCATTACTTCTTTCTAGATTACCAAATTTGTGCAAAACGTTTTTGAAAATTATACTTGAATATTAATTTTTACTTATACTATGTATCTCCAGAGGACGGCTGATAATGAAATCTGAGACGCTGTTCAATTTTACGCGTTGGAATATTCTAAATCGATATGAAGCTGAAGTTGAAAATGAGAAGCTAATGATGTCATAGTTCCTAATTGTAACCCTGCTTTAATTAATCGTTCTTATAGCAATCTTGCAAAGTATAAGTCAGAAAATGTTATTTCAAAGAATTCTTGTTGAATAGACCCTGTAGAAAAGTCAGTTCATTATCGATATTAAAGAATTGTAGAAGGACAGCACAGGCAGTTTTCCTGTATAGGATTTTTATTTGTCGTTTGATTTGCACGTATAGGATTCCATCTTTTTTATTCCATCAATTAAAATTTTATTTATGCTGGTGACAAAAATTGAATTATTTACGATATTCCATATCGTTGTTTTTCAGATACCAATAGATATGATAAACTTTACACAGACCAAATACTTTACGGCGTTTCGGATGATATAATGAATTTATCGTTAACGATTTGAACGAATCTTAAAACTCTGAACGTATAAAACACTGACCTATCAAGTAATCTAAGAATAGTTTTCATATTCACAGATAGTTGTTGTCAATACATTCGTGTGTACTAACCGGACTGTGAGGAAGTTTGAAGAATTCATAGTTATAATACTATATATAATAGTACTGACTTATCACTCATAAAAGATTAAAAAAAAAAAAAAAATAGTTTCATCTCCTAAACCACGAAATGATGTCCTTACAGCTTTATAATGTGTTTTATACTAAACATCACTAGCACGGAATAACTCCCAGATGAATTATTTTTTTTGTTGCAATTGTGGGTCACTTTGGGAATTGTAAGTTTAATCCCGAGTCAACCAAAAACTTCATTACTAATTTTAAACTTTTTTAATTTTCGTGAAATAAAAATATGCTAGAATTGTTAGTAAATTTAGAGCAAAGATGATGACTATATAAATTAAGAGCAAGGTTGATGAGCGGTGATGTTGAAATTGTAGAGTTGCAAAAATTTTTCCTATTCAAAATCTGGCACCCTTCATAGAAAGATGTAGCAGTATTATGTAGAATTGTCAAATATCAAATTAAATTTTACTGCTTCTTTCAGGATATTCAAATTAAAGATATGCTATAAGCAAAGTTTGTAATAATACAACGAAAAACAGACTTTGCACTATTACACAGTATCACTTCGTTATTTCACGCTTATTTTAGTTGAAAATAATATTGATTTTTTTTAGATCTAAACATCTACATATATTTAACAAATTTAATTATTTTCAATGGAACTTCCGCAATATTGGAAAACGAAAAAAAAAAAAAAAAAAAAAAAACGAAGGAAGCGTATGCTGCTGTCATTTACAATATTATCCCTTCCTAATACTAAAATAGTTAAACCTAATATAATTTTCCGCCAACTCAAATAATATGGAAGAGTGGGTCTGTACGTGCTATTTGGTTGCAAACAGGAAAGTGAATGTAGAGCGTGTGCATCAGTGCGTTGAGCGAAATGCTTAGTGCTTCTAGTAATTACATGTGGATATAGGAATCTACAAATGCTTCTGCTCGAGACACACTACACACGTATATAAACTCTACTTGCAGAATAGACAATGTCGCAGATATATTTTATTCAGGAGGGAAGAAGTCATTTAGTGTAGGAGAATTTCGAAGGAGAAAGGAAGAATGAAGGTTTATGGGTTTGAACTATTATGAGGTCACTTTAAGGTTTCGGTGGTTGGGTTTAGGTTGTTACGTTTTTAATGCTATCACTTTTATTAGGTAATTATATTTGTAGTGAGAAAGTACATATCTCGAGTAGGATAATATCCTAATATATTTCTTTAATTACCGTATCACAATTATACATCAGTCCTTTAAAATATCTTTTGTTTATATTTTCAAAGACACTGAAAAGAACAACCGGAAGTACTTTCGAATGAAATATATTATTATTACT
The DNA here is from genome assembly GCA_034698565.1 of Campodea plusiochaeta. Lineage (NCBI taxonomy): Eukaryota > Metazoa > Arthropoda > Diplura > Rhabdura > Campodeidae > Campodea > Campodea plusiochaeta. Next base: position 24,763 of record JAQIWE010000104.1, read on the forward strand.
TCGATGGGATGAAAATATGACACAACTCTGCTCATTACTTTAGTTCCTCGACATGTTTCGAAAAGTACACCGTTTCATTTTCAAGAGGATAAAAAAAAACGCACTGATAAGCGAAAGCGTACTGATTTTAATTAAAACATGATAGAAATATACTTAATTTATTGTTATTTTATAATTGATGGAAACAAAATCAAATATTAGTTTAATGAAGATTTTTTTATTCATTGGTACTCCTCCATCATTCGCGCTGAAGAATTTGTACTGTGTCCACCTTTGCTTTCCAATTAAAAACACATTTCGCTGCTGCTTTAAAATTTTCATAATTTTAAAGTTTACAAATAAGTTCTTGACAGTAGTCAGCTTCTCATATTTACATGTTTCCATAGGATATTTATACTTCATTACCATTTTAGCAAGGTAACTGAATTCTCCTTTACACTTCACTGGTTTTCATATATCAGATAATATTTCTTTTATGAACAATAACACGGAATAAGAAAAATAAAAGGTCAGTATCGTAGTTGTTTGATTGGAACACTTTATAATGCAAATCAGCCCCATGGCCTTTATTCACTGTGAAATTTGTGAAGTATCGTTCCATGTTTATATATACAAAAGTAAGGGATTATTGATAATCATTAAGTTCGATTGATTTGCTATCAGGAATACTTTGAATTTAATGAATATTTTGGGAATGTCATTTGCGTCTTGAGAACTACATAAATTAAAGAACAGAAGTAGTATAATTTATGTTGATATTATCATCGTATCTTCTGATACGATATCTAATAAAATGTTGTTTATTTTTTTAACAAACATGTGACCATTATTGCGAGAGCTATGTAAACAGAATGAATTAGTAAATAACAATAATATTATTTTACTGCAGGTATCATTCATCATATTCATAAATAATTGTTTTAAAATTTACGTTCCTGAAACTTTATACTTTATTTTACCGGTGACAATAATGTTTCGAAATATAAATATGATTTCTTGGTCATAGTAATAGTGTTTACAAAAGCTCTGTCATTGACCACATCAAAAATATTGACAAAGCTTTTGTAAATATTATTGTTGTGTTCAAGAAAACAGTTTTGTATTTTCGAACTATATATTAACCACAAGTTATATAGAAGAGTAACAGTGAGAGATACCGTATTTTATTTCAGTTAAATAGTCGTATAAATTCAGAAGTTTCATCATATGAAATATGCTAATTGTGTTAAAGTTTAATTGATAAGAAAGTAGTATATGCTGCTATACTCATTGTAACATCTATTGATATTCCTATCTAATATAATTCAGCATCTGATTTGGTTATAGTTTTATCTTCAAATATTCCGTGTGTATTGCAATACGAACATCTTAACTTTTAAAAACATAATATTTTCTAACTATTATTCTGCATTATTATAAATAAAATTCTTGTTGTGCAAACCTAAGTCTGAGTGAATCGTAAAACCTCCACTCTGAAGTAAGAGATTGTGTGTAGGAAATAAATGGAATCCCAACAGCTAAATAATGTCTTCCTTGAGGAAAAAAGTACAGCAAACAACTTAGTATTGATTTTTGTAATTAAGTTAACATACATAAAGAATTCAAACTCAAAGAGAGTTTTTTTTTTCAGTTTCTTTCCTATTTGTGATTCTTTGTGAGAGGACTTTTTGTGCGTCACAGCACATCAGTCTCAAACAGGTGCGTTCAATACTGGCGATTTTCTTTTTTCTTTTTTTTAGTATTTTAGCTTCGTTTTCTCTATTCTTGGTGTGGTGTTTTTTTATTTAGACTACTAAAGAAAAATAACGTTTACAATAACTGAGAATCTGTCTAGAATAAACTGACCCAAATACTATTCTATGTACAACCCTCTAACTGCATCTCAGCAATTACTTAATTTTATCAACGAAAAAGTAGACATTAGAAATGTTATTTTAGCTAAGATCATTAAACAAATGATATTATTACTATACTGAAAACAGCTCAGTACCCAGACATTTCCCTAATGTGATTCCTCATACATATACTATTTTTGTTCTAAATAAAATTATCACAATTATTTTCAAAGTGTTGCCCTATCATGTATATTTATAAACACCTGTATATTGAAATAATTATTCTAAATCATCTACTGCACATCATATTCATGTAACATAATTAAATAATTGTATTTGTGTCTCCTGGATATATATCTGTTTAAAGACCAATAAATATTATTATTATTATGATTGTCTTAACCTAATCTTGATATACATATTGATCCAGTAAGTCTTATAGCAAAACATTAAAGTAATATAAAAGAACCATTACAAAAATGAACAGTAGAAATCGTAAATCAAATTTATGCACATGCTGGTACAGTCGGTACTTGGTAAAACACCTTGGAAATTTGAAAGTTTACTTTCTTCAAGATAAACTCAACTTCAAACACACTAATGAACTGTACTGGCATACAATAAGCATAATTATATGGTATCATTCGAACCCATCTTTATACGTATATTATACTTGAATTTCCTCCAATATAGTATAGCCAGTATATTATATAGTTTCCCCTCTACAAAACGACGTTTACGCGAAATAACTCTGCACTCAAATTACTTCCGTGTCTCTATTTCCAGTCCTGTAGAAACGAGAATATTGGATTTTTTTACATTATTATATAATTCAGACTAAATTATATCCTGCAAACCTTTTGTAAATAGATACTGTAAACATGAAATAAAAATATTCTCTGTCCAATGAACTTATTTTCATTTTGTTGCCTTTATTTATACTGTGCTATTTTTATATATGCTGAACTTATAGCAAAAGACATCAATTTTCGAAGTATTCAAAGGTCTGAGAAGATAAATAAATTTATACTTTTCCCAGGGATATCTTGACATTCTTGAGGCTGTTTGGTCATTGTGAGTTGCCTTATTAAATTAAAGGGGTATTTTTTTTCCCAGCGGGAAGTCATCTTTTCCAACACAGCTTAACGGTCTCTAGGGAAAGCGAGTACAATATATAGAGAACAAAGAAAGTAAAACGGGATATGTGTGTTGGAAAAGATGGCTTCCCGCTGGAAAAAAATACAGGTTTAAGTATAACTAATTTAGGATTGACCTAAAGTGACGGAATTTAAAATACAATGCCAATGATCTTACAAAGTGAAATCTGACCTACACCTAATCGATCTTGGGATGGCTGCATAATCTTTCAGAATCAAACCCTTCGTGATTTTGTTGTCAGTTAAAAACCTGTTCTAACTGAAGTCCTTAATTGTCAACTTTTTTCACCTAAGGTCAAGGTCATATAAACTACTCATATTTTATTCGGTTTTGTGTAACATATAGCTAAAAGGTCTCATTCCAGATACGATGAATAAAAAATGGAATATTTTATGACTTTTTAACCTGTACCTGAACCCTTTATTTTATTTTAAAGAGCTCTGCTATTTAAAAAAAAATGTGTTTGAGAAGTGGTTGTATTATGCAACGAAGAATGTTTTATAATCTTAAAAAGGAGGGGAGATATTTTGAAGGTCACCTCCAAACAAACACAACGTAAATAGTGATTCATTTCATATAGCAGCAACAATACTCCTAGTTTTTGTCATTTTCGATTTTTTCTGATATTATACTTCTAGGAATGCCACTGTTCTGAGACGACTTAAACGGTACTAATATAAATTAAATACCTTATACTGTATAGTTATATAATTATGCAAGCGATGCACTCTGACCTACCACAGTATTAAATTATTCCTGGAATTTGTAAAAGTAAACATAACGTAATTTACATTTTTTTTTACCTTTTTTCATACTGTCTAGTTAAATCAACATAATTATTATTTTATAATAGAAAATTTGACTTGGGAATCGTCGGGGTCAGAAGAGGTCACTTTGAAATACGTCACGTGTAGATAATGATGTATATACTACTTATGTTAATAACTTATTTTGGTATTAATAGGTTTCTGATGAGCAGCACATAGTATTATTGTACATTGTTTATTCCTTATGATATAGATAAAATCATAATAAAACCGATAAGAATAAATTATTAGATTATTCGCATTGAATATAGAGATGATTGAACAGAAAAAATATAGTGAATGGTGTCATATTATAGCATCATATTTGTTTTACTGGGTTCTCGACAACAAGGTATCCATCCTCTTTTGGTATTTTTTATATATATTAACGAAATTATATCCTATAGATCACACCATTATTACCAGTAATATATTAGAATACTGCACTTTCTTTCGTAAGAAAATGTTATTACAATGCTGTTCTATGTAAGAACCTATCCTTTAATGTAGATCGATGTAATAAAAGCTTTGAAACCTTTCTTTCTTCAAAGTGATTAGAATTAAAGAGATATGATAAATCCCCAGAGAGGGAGGGAGAGAGAGAGAGGGGGGGAAGAATGACGGGAAGGGGGTTGCCTGTATATAGGGGTAAAGGAAAAGGGGGGATGGAAAATGTGTGGTATTGAGTATACTTTACGGATGATAAATCAAAATCAGGGGTATTTATTTTATTAAAAGGAGATTGATTTCTTTCTGACAACAAGTAATTTAATCTCTTTTACAGAAAAATCCGGTTTTATCTGGAATGAGTTAAAAGTTATATACTGTAAAGTTTTAGATAATGTTGTTGTTTATTTATAAATAATGTGCATAGTAAGGTGTTTATTACTTTAGTAGATATGGCACACTGTAAATATAAAATAGTGCAATACTAAATTACTCTAAGAATTAATACAATACGGTATTAATTCATCGTTATCGTAAATAAAAAGCATATTTCAAATATTAATTAGGGATTTAGGATTATAGGTCTTTCACCTGTGAATGAGAGTTATCGTAATATTACAACAGTGTATATATGTTATCGTTTAATTAATATTACAAAATTAATCTTAAAATGTTTCTGTATTGTGTTATTTCTCAGCAGTTAGTTTAAAGCATACTGTACATTGTTTTACTGATATCATCACATAAAAGATCGTAAACTTTTACTGGACTGTTGGGTGATGAATCTCGTAAATCTGTCTGGCAATGCGACTTTTTTAGGTTTGGATCTGCATAGGACTATAAAAATTTCATTTTCTAACAAGCTTCATCAAATAGATACCAGCTTTTTTTTTATTTATTATATCTCTAGAAAATCTAGTTGCTCACTTGTTCTAAAGTTTCGAGGAGGTCTATTGCTGAAAGTTAATATACTAGTATTGAGTTTCAATGAAATAATTTTACATGAAGTAACTGCTGACGTCGTAGTATTACTATTTGTTACACTTTTCGGGTAACTATCGATATACCGTCAGATTAGGTAATGTTATAATGAGTTAAAGAAACAATAACTAACCTAACATTAAATTATTACAGGTTCAGAAACTCTTTATAACCTAAAGCGATAGCAGAGTAATAAAACAGACGTAATAGTGTTATAGAAACATGTAATTATATAAATTTCATAAAAGAAGGTCAAAAACATAGATTGGAAAAGTCTCTTTGCGACGAGTTCCACCAATAGTATATATATATATGACACAAAAATTATATATACGAAATAGTTATAAAAATACTAGAAGGCTTTTTTCAATGCCATCATAATTATAGTAATGAGTTTACAACTTGCTGTAGGCGAAAAAGAAAAGAAAATTGGTTTATAAAGATTGTCATTTTATATACGTACAAATACTATTCAGCCACTGTAGGTAGAAACAAAAGCATTTTCTAATTTAGAAAAATATATAGCAACTTAGAAAAATATGTGTATTAGAGCAGAATAATAAAGCAAAGCATAATTCTATATCGCTTAGTGACAACATCATTCCACTGATCCATCCAAATTATCTACTTTATTTGCTTGCAATTTTCTTCTATCATCACTTTTTGTTTGACAAGTGAAAAGGTTATCTTTATTTGAAAAGATAACTGCTACTTTATCTGAACCGTATACAACATAAGCAAATACAGCATATATATTTTGATGATATAAAAAAAGTTGTATATAGAGAACTGTATTTGAAGGGTATTGTCACTTTTGTGATAGCAGTATAGAGAAGTTGTGCTTTTGATAGAAACGACAGCTGTTTCATGCTCTTCTACTTGCAGCTCACAAATTCCAGAAGGAAAAACTTTGGAAACTTTTCTTCCCTGATCGAGATTAATGTGGAGAACTTTTCTTCTATACTACTAAAAAGTACTCCACATATTATTCAACCAATTCTTTCTTCTTTCTTTTTAGGCATATATTATTTCAAAGAAAAAATACTAATGATCTTACGATGTTTTATAGTTTTATATTTTATACATTGTACAACGTTTTTGAACTTTGGAAAAGACAATTTGAATTCCTACATTATGATACGGGATTATAACCTTATTGATTTTATTTCAAACGAATACTGATTATACTTTTTGCCTTTGTTGCTTGTAATAATTATTTTTTTATCCTTTTTTGTAAGTTCCTTTTATAACAGCTGAAACAATTATAATAATCTACACAAATGATTTTGGGAAACTGCGGCTGCAACATAATTACACTTGCGGAGCATGATGATGCGAATAGGGTTACAGTGTTTTGATATAGCAGTTATTTAATTACAGATAAACTCCCAGTTTTGTATCTTTATTTACATTATATTGTTCAGCGACATACTGTCGGATATTACTCCTAATTTGTAACTGAATTGTACAAGTATAAAAAAATCAATCTCATTTTTTTTTTGCGTTGTATTCTGACCAGCGTAAATTGACAGAAAACTTTGTCGATAAATTTTCATTATAGGATCTATATGGTTTACTCAGAGATTCTAGTCTCATATAATATATATTCTGATGATATACTACAGTATTCTTATACTACGCTTTGAGGAATATAGGGATCATTCTCACAGTACACCTCTAACCTCTCTCTATATATACTGTGATGTCATCCTCTTATCTATATACAACAAGACGAAGGCGTATAAAAGTTTTTTTTTACAAATATTGCATCTCACTTTAGTGATATACAGCATCCGTACTAATGTTCAAAAATTATAGACTTGTAGTTTTGCTTTCTGATTATCTGAAATAAATGAAATAATGTATCTGTAGGAGCTGCTGGTAAAAATGTATCAGGCGAGTTTTCGATCCCGAAAGCACTTGCTATAAAGTTTACTGTTTGGTTCTCAGGTAATTAGTTTTGCAGCAATGGTTACATTGTATTATATCAAAAATGCATAACTACAGTAATATTAATCATTTTGCCTTATGAAAATGATTGAAGCCTATTATCTGAAAGCTTGTAGAACAGGAGTTATTTAATTAAAAAAAAATGGG